>VSMD01135260.1:1175-50553 GCA_008750895.1 Mirza zaza | reverse complement strand
GGAGGCGAGGCGAGGCGAGGCGAGGCGAGGCGAGGCGAGGCGCGCGAGGCGAGAGGAGGCGAGGCGAGGCGAGGCGAGGCGCGGCGCGCGAGGCGAGAGGAGGCGAGGCGCGGCGCGCGAGGCGAGAGGAGGCGAGGCGCGGGCGCGGGCGAGGGCGAGGGCGAGGCGCCGCGGGCAGAGCTGGGGCGCCCGAGCGACCGTGAAGCGGAGCGGAGGCCACCACAGACAAGGAGAGGGCGGTGGCGAAGGGCTTGTGAAGCACGGTTTGGAATCAGCGCTGGAGAGAAGAGGAGAAGGAACCAGGCGGGAATAGCGGGAACAGGAAGGGACTAGGGGTAGGAAGTCGAGCTTGGGGACGGGAGGTACAAACGCCTGCAGGTACAGGGACAGACAGGAAGCCGAGGGGCTGGTGGGGTGGGCGCCTTTGACAAGCCAGTGGCAGTCCCCTCACTGGGGTGCGGTGTGCTGGGACTAGGGCGGGCACTGAGGAGCAGCAGATGGGGGATTGATGCCCCGGCCTCCAGGCGGGCCTTCCAGCGGGACAGGCGCTTCCCGCCGGCAGCACTGGCCACTTGTGCCAGGCAACGGCTCTTTGTGAGCAGTCAGCACTCAGGCCGATGGCAGCAAGAGAGGAGAGGGGTTTATTCTAGGAGCCCAAGGGCAGCTGGACCTGGTGCTGGCTTCAGGAAGTGCCTGGAACTTGGGAAGCTCTGCCCACGAAGGTGTTCCTGACCACCCCAAAACTCAGCTTGATGTGTTCTCATGACATGCCTGAGGGCCCCCTGGGCTGAGCTAGCATCTCTCCATCCCATTTCCACTCCCTGCCCAGCTCTACTTCTAGCTCCTAGCCACAGGGTCCCCTGGGAAGGTGCCAGGTGGCCTCATCCATGGAGAGGTAGGAACCTTAGTGGCAACCCCTGGGCTAACATGGGCATTTCAGGCCCTGTGGCAGGCAGAAGACGAGAAGTTTCTGCCAAGGAGGCCTCTGAGTACAGCTGCTTAGGACAGGCCCCACGCCTCGGGCCTGGCAGACACCCTGGCCTGGGGGACTGAAGGCATAGCCACAGGGGCCTCCCCTCTCCCCAGGAAGTCCTTGCCCAGCCTTGGCTCCCTGAGGCCTCGCAACCCAGCTCCTCTATACCAGAGGCCGCCCAGCTCACTGGGGGATGGCTGACCCCTACCTCTCGTGCTGCAGAGTGAGGCTGTGAGTCTGTCCGTTGATAGCTCTGAGCCACAGTCTCCATACTACCTGGCCACTGCCCCTGGCTTCCAACTTTTCTCAGATGCTCCTCTCCTCTGGGTTCCAGGACTATGGTTGGGATCTGGGGGCAGATGAGGCAGAGGATGACACCATGGTGGGCAGAGAGGCAGGACAGGTACCCAGGCATGGGGCAGCTCCCGCTATGTCCATGGAGGGGGGTGCTAACTCAGGAATCCATGTAGAACCAGCAAAAGCCTGAGCTGGAAGGACTTTTTGAAGCCTTTTGTCTCCCTTTCCAACTTACAGATGGAAAGACCAAGGCACAGAGAGGAACGAACGGGGTGTGGGTCCCACCAGGAGGCAGGGATCACTCTTCCCCCCTTTCTACAAGGTCCCCATGTGCTACCTTCAGGGGCTGAGAGGTGGCTGGAGGCTCCTGTCCTCCTTGCCAGGAGCTACAGAAGCTCCTACTCCCTGAGGACACAGTTCTCAGCCTGAGGGTCAGAGCTCTTCCAGTCTCCCAGGCCCTACTGGCAGCTCTGGCCCTCTGTGTGAGGGTCCCCAAAGAACAGCTGAGGCAAAGGACAGGAGCGCCCACCCCATGGAGCTCCTCTGTGCAGTAGCTCAAAGATGAGGAGCTGGCTTGGTTGATAGGTTGTGCTGGATTTTCATTGGTGGCTCCACAGTATAATAAATTGTTTCCTGAGTTTCATGAGAAGTGCAAATAAAGCCTTGTTGATTGAACATTGGATCAACAGACTTTGCGACTAAAGCCCACATGCAGCTGGTCCTTGGCACACATGCATGGCTTTTTGCCTTTGGCACTGATTAGCCTAAGTGGGCCCCAGACACAAGGGAAGTTGAGGAGGATGGGAAAAACAGGCACCAAACCAGGTGTGTCATGTCCCATGCCACCCTCACATCAACCCATGTGGCAGTACTGTCAGTGTTCCAGTTTTACAGATGAGGCCACTGAGGCCTAGCAAGGCAAGACACGCTGGCACTCCCCGAGCTGACCAGTGCACAGTGAAGCACCACGTTCTCCACTCTGACGGCCACTCTCCTTCCATCCATCACTCTAGCCCCAGGAACCCAGACGTCCCGATTCCCTGTGCCCCTGGAGCCCACCTAGCCATGCCCCCTCCTGCCCCTGGCCCCGGGGTCCCCTCTCCAGAGGAGAAGGCAGACCAGGACATACGTCAGGCCCTGGCCTGCTGGCCCACCCTATCCTAGCCCCCGAGGGGATGAAAGGGTGTCCTCCACGGCGTCCTCAGGGAAGAGGAAGAGCCGTGAGGCCTAGGGAGTATCTCTGCAAGGGACGGCAGCGTTCCCCTGCCAGAGCCTCTCCGACGCGGACGCCCCTCATCCCACGGTCCTTGCTTTCCCACAGTTCTGCTTGAGAGTCCTCAGTTTCTCGACAAGGCTCTGCCAGCTTGGGAGAAAGGGGGAGAGGCGGTGAGCACGTTCCAGGGCCTGTCCCTGGGGGGCAGCAAGGGCTTGGGAGGGACTTGACTAACCAAGCACGGGGAAGGGAGGGGCGATGGCCACTGTGGGCCGCAGGGACTGGGCTGGGGAAAGCTGTAGGGACAGCCTGGCACAGGCACAGTGCTGGGGGTGCTGCCGAGCACCTGGTTCTGGGCAGCCTGCAGCATCTGTTGCTGAGCTTCCAGTTCTGAGTCTCGAGCTTCCGGCACATCCCAGACTCAGCCCAGCTTAGCCCACACCTGCGCCAGCACTGAGCCCACTTTCCGCAGGGAAGTCCGGACAGAGGTGGGCAGGTTGGCTCTTGCTTTGATCTGGTGCTTCTCCAAGGACATCGCCCCCCTTGCATTCAGAGTTCCATCCTACAGGGACTTTCCTAGGACTGTGCCTTGACCCAAAGAAGGGGGCATGATGGGGGTGTCAAGGGCAGTGCTGAGAGGACAGCACTGGGGGAGGGAGCAAGATGGCTCATCCTGCCCCTCCAAGCTGTATAGGTAACTAAAATCCAGAACACTTGCCCTGAACCCACCATCCTGTACTTACCACTTTATTTTCCCTGAGTCCAAAAATATGGATGATGATAGTCTCTCAGTGCTCCCTGCATGTCTGGTACTGCCCAGCCTGAGAGCCTCGCGGGCAGGCCCAGGTCTTCCCATCGCACTCCGTCCCCAGCCCCTGCGCTCCATCTGCCTGCACAGGGCCGCTGTGTGCAGGGCTGGGCCCACAGAGCCTGGGCCCCCAACACACGCGTTTCACATGGGTTGGTGAGTCCACCCTACCAAGGAGTGACTGCCTAGTCCCCTGCCGGGACCATGCTGAAACTGTGGGAGGCCAGGGCAGCCAGGGGGTTGAGTCTAGGCTGAGCCCTTGGCCCTCAGTGGAGACATCCCCACCCTGACTCATTGGTTCCAACAAGCTGGGCACCCTACCTGTTCCCCTGCCTCTGGGTGTAGGCCCCACCTTCTCTTCTCCACATGGCCTCGGTCTCAGCTCCTTCACTTCCTGAACACAAATGCTGGTCTTAGAGGGCCCAGTCCACATGGCAAGGGGAGACCAGAGCAGGGTCCTCTGCCTGAGAGGTCCCACCTCCAGCCCCTGCGCCCAGCTTGGTCTTGAGAGGGCAATCAGGGCTGCCCCAGGTCAACTCTCCCATGCCCCAAGATACACTCTAGGGCCAGGGCAGAGAGTTTGGGACCCATTATATAGACAGAGAAGCTGAGGCCCCATGAGGAGCAGGGGCTGTAATTGTGGCAGAGCCCAGGCCTCACACTTTTTTGCACTAGGCCCCTGATTTCGGATTTGGGGAGGACTCTAGGGTTCTCAGGAGTGATTCCTTGGGGGCCCTGAGCCCAGATAGGTCCCACCTCACCCCACCCCAGGCAGACCCCAGCTCCTCCCCACCTTCTGCCTCTGGCTCCAACAGCTGGAAGTGTTTTCCTTCTCCAGAGTCCTGCCCCTGCTGCTAGCTGGGGTGGGGCAGAGTGCACCCCATCTGAGGGGCTTGTGCTCCCACCCTCGCATGCAGAATCCCCCACACAGGAGCCTGATGTCCAGCCTGCCCCAGCCTGCCCTCCCCGTGCCCAGGATGCAGACGAGGCACCCAGGGATCAGGGAGCAGCCCCCACACACACACTCATGGCAGTTCCCCGAGCACACTCTGGCCTTGCTGTAGCTGGGGGAGGGGCCTGGGGTTACATGAGGGGAAAAACAAGACAGGGAGCAGCTGGGCCCTTGAGGTCCCAAGTCACACCCAAACTACAACCAGGGAAGGGAGCAGGAAGCAAACTGGGGGCATCATGGGTTGGTTGTATCACCCCCCCACACCCAAATAAAAGATATACTGAAGTCCTTGGTACCTCAGAATGAGACCTTTTTTGGAGATAGGCTCTTTACAGAGGTACTCAGGTTAAAATGAAGTCATTAGACTGGGCCTTACCCCAATGTGACAGATGTCCTTATAAAAAGGGGAAATTTGGACACAGACACATGCACAGGGAGAACACTGTGCACAGATGCAGGCAGAGAGCCAAGTGGGAGTGTCAAAGTAGCTGGCAAACTACCAGAAGTCAGGGGACAGGCCTGGGACAGACCCTCCTTCACAGCCTGCACAAGGGACCAACCCTGCTGACACCTTGATCAGAACTTCCAGTCCCCGGAACTGAGGGACAATAATGCCTGTTGTTTGAGCTACCCAGTCTGTGGCAGTTTGTTATCACAGCCCTAGCAGACTAATACAGAGGGCACATGGGGTCAAACCCAAAGGACCCTGATTTCTAGGGGAACTTTCTTCTCAAAACTGCCACACCTGTAGCACAGGAGTGTACAGTGATAGCAGCAAACATTTCCCAACTGTGCCCACTGGGTTTCCATGCTTGCTTGGTGTGACCCTCACAGGCACCTGCTAAGGGAGGAGAACACTATTCTCAGTTTTTACCGATGACGTGCAGAGGTGTGCCCAGAGTCACCCAGCTGGTATATTGTGGAGTCAAGATTTAAACCCAGCATTCAGGCTCCTAAGCCCACAATCTCAAGCACTAATCTGTGGACAGTGAAGGCACTGGATCCTGGAATTGAAGAGGAAGATAGACTGAGGTAAGGCCCAGAGAGAGCAGGGTGGAAGGAGCTTGAGGCTGGGAATGGGACAGGAGGTGGAGTGTGACACAGGCCCTGGGAGCCCCAAGGCCAAGCTCTCGCACCTCCTGGCCAGCCAGATGTTGAGGCAGTATGGGCTTCCTCCCAATTCTATCCAGCTGTTGCCCCATCTCTGAGGGCCTTGTCCTGCTGGAAGAGCACTGCTGTGAGTTTGGTCCATCGGCCACTTTGCACAAGGACCCCTGCCCACGGCTCAGGGCCTACATTTTAGGACACCCTTCCTGGGCAGGCTCAGGGCCCAGGGAACTCGCCTGCTCCCAGAGAGGGAGTCCTGGGCCAGCCTTCCAGGGGTTTAGACAGAGCATAGAAATGGCCTGGGCAGTCCCTGAGAGGCTGGAAGAAGGCCCTACGCTTGGGGCCCAGTTGGCACTGGCTTTATGTCAGTTGCATGTGAAGCATACAGCTCACCTATTGCCACTTCCTGCCAGGAGCCAAATCTGACTGGGGGGCCAGGCCTCAGCCACCCTGTGCCCTGCCTTCTTGCTGACATTGTCCACTGCAGGTTCTCCAACTCAACTAGAGAATAGAGACTTATAAGCCCTGAGGATACGTCCTCTGATCCCCAAGGGTCTGGTTCGAGAAATGACAAAAACAAGCTGAGATGCTATTCTGTACAAACCTGCAGTGGCAGACTATCGCTGCAAATTTAAGGAACTAACAGCCCCTCAGAGCACAGCTCTGTACCCCAGTCTGAGATAGAGACACTGAATTCGGCCTTTTATGAGGCCCAAGACCAGCCAAGACTTTCTTTCCTTGTCCTTCCAGCCAGATCAGCTTCAGCGGGGGGGTGGGGGGGTGGGGGGGGGGGCCTGTGGCAGAGCACAGATCCGGCCCTTACAACACTACGGGTCCTTACAACACTACCTCTCCATGGCTCCCAGATACCTGGTTGGTATCAGCATCTGTCTCTGTGTGTGCACCTCCAGGAATGTTTGCGTCTGTCTTATGTGTACCTTGGTGTGGGCATGTGTGCACATGTCTGTGTGTCTGTCTGCCCATGCACACATACATTTGCCCAGGATGCGGAGGGAGGCTGGCTGGGAGGAGGCAGTCATCAAGCTGGAGTTGAGTTGGGTGAACAGGGCCTGGGACACCCAGGTTCTTAATCTTGCCCCTGTCCCACATGTCACAGTAACCCCCTCACCCACTCTGCTTCTCACTGGGTTGGGGACTATTCACAGCACCCCCACTCCCATTCCTCTCTGCGTCTTGGCATGTGCTGTGTTCTCTCTCCTCCTGCAGAATGACTGCCCGTCCTTCAGTGAGGGTTCAGAGGTTCAGAAACCCCCTCTTTGGGGAGGACTTTCCTATCTGCCACCCCTCATCCAGCTCCCATTGTGCCTCTCCCCTCATCTGGCCCATTAAATTGTAACTTTGGGGCCGGGCATGGTGGCTCACGCGTGTAATCCTAGCACTCTGAGAGGCAGGCGGATTGCTTGACGTCAGGAGTTTGAGACCAGCCTGAGCAAGAGTGAGACCCTGTCTCTACTAAAAATAAAAAGAAATTATCTGTACAACTAAAAATATATAGAAAAAATTAGCCAGACATGGTGGCACATGCCTGTAGTCCCAGCTACTTGGGAGGCTGAGGCAGAAGGATCGCTTGAGCCCAGGAGTTTGAGGTTGCTGTGAACTAGGCTGATGCCACGGCACTCTAGCCCAGGCAACAGAGTGAGACTGTGTCTCAAAAACATAATAATAAAAATTTAAAAAATAAAATAAATTGTAACTTTGGGCTCAATGACTGTGTGTCCCCAAACTGTAAGCTTTGTGGGACAAGGAGTGATCTGATTTGACATTGGTTCTCCTACACAAATAAGAGGACCAGACATAGTAGATGCTTAATGAATGCATGCTGAATGGCTAGCTGGAGAATGCTGGGGCATGAGGAGGAAGGGGCAGGAAAAGGGAAGGAAGTATGGGCTGAAGCTAGGGGTAGGAGAGTAGAGGTGGGAACACAATGGGGGAAGGGGCTTGTGGGGAGGCAGAAGGAGGGGGTTGGCAGAGCACCCACCTGGGGAGGCAGGGTCCCACTCTGTCTCTGGAGTCTCTGCAGTTCCTGCTCCTTAAACTCCAGGGCAGCTGCCACCTGTGGCAGCATGCCTGCCTGTACTCAGCACTTCACCTTGTGAAGCTTGGGATACGATCCTTGCTCCTTCAGCTCTTTCCTGAGGGGCACTGGTGCCTCTGGACCTGCAGGGTACTAGTAGAAATGGGGACTCTAGGCCCAGCATAGACCCCAACTCACCAGCCCCCACCCCTCCCTGTTCAATTCTCTCTTTCCAGGTTAGACGTCCTCACCACGTCTCACTGGCTGGGAAGGCAGGTGCAGCAGAGATGCCTCCTTCACGGCTCCCCGCATGCGCCGAGCCCCTCTGGACTGGCGCTTCCGCTCGCAAGCATCTTGACTGGGGCCAGCAGCCAAGGTCATCTCACCTCACCGCAGCCCCACCTGCCCCTGAGCCAGCAGGAGCTGGTGATGTACGGGGGAGACAGGACTTCTTCATGCTGAAAGACTGCCCACACGTCCCTATAAAAGACCCAGAATGTGACAGCCAGGACTGCTGATACCTGGAGAAGGGAGTGTGGCCCTGGCCATGTGATTCGGGGACTAGGACTCGGGCTGTTACCCTTCACCCAGCAGGGGACAGAGGCTGCCCACCTGCCAACAGGCCGTCTCGCCCGGTGTGAGAGTAGGGCACCCCCACCCAGTCCAGCTTGGACACTCTAAGGGTAGACCCGGGCAGCCACCTACCATGTTTCCCTGAAAATAAGACAGGGTCTTATATTTATTTTTCCTCAAGAAAGACACCCGAGGGCTTATTTTTAGGGGATGTGTTATTTTCCCCTCAAAGCCTCAGCTTGCAGCGCGCACAGGATGGCCGGGACCTGACAGGGGGAGCCGCCCTTGTTGGTGGGGCTGCCCGCACCTTTCCGGTCACCTCTGGGGTAGTAGCTGTCACGATGGGGCAGATGAGAAGCGCTGCTTATCGTCTTTACCACTCCACCGTGAAATGCATGGGTTGTGCAGATATAGTGAGCAGCCACGCCCATCACTAGATCTTATTTTTGGGGTAGGGCTTATATTGCACAAATGCTTAGAAATCCTGCTAGGGCTTATTTTATGGGTAGGTCTTATTTTCAGGGAAACACGGTACCAGGCTGTTGGCCCAGCGCTGCTGGCAGCACCGACTTCTCCCCGCAGCCAGGCACACCCTGCCTGCAGGGCCTGCACTCAGCCCTCCAACACGGCTTCCCGCCCTGCAGATGCTGGTGGCTGATCCCTGGCATTCCACTACAGCATCCCAGTCCCCTTCCTGGCCTAAGTTCTCAAGCCACCAGCAGCTGGGTGGAGAGGTGGTGTGTCTCAGGGCCGGCTGGAGGCAGAGGCACGTCCCACTGGAGCCTGTAGTGATAGGGCAATGGAGCACAGGTCCATGTGGGGTGTCATCTGGCCCCTGGCTGGGAGTATGCCTATTTTTTCTTAGGCCAGGAAGGGGACTGGGATGCTGTAATGGAATGCTAGAGATCAGGCAGGCATGAGGCTGTCAACTGGGTTCCAAGGGTCACCCAGGCCTGGTAGGGAGCAGTGGCTCTGGGAGGGTCAGCTGGGGGCTGAGACACCAGGGTCACTAAAAGTTTGGGTATCTAGTCTGTCACAGGGTGGTCTGTCCTCCCTTCCCATGGCAGGGATGCTGGCAACCTCCCTAGGAAGCCCCAGCCTGCACAGCCACCTTGCCCTCTCTGGGGGTCGCCTCCTCCCCCAGGGCCACTGTGCTTCCAAGGAAGCTCTTTCATCTATGGAGCTAAAATTGGCCCCTCCTTCCTTTAGACCCTGGCCCTTCTTTGCCTCCAGCGGTGTCCCCAGCCATGCCTGGCACACGTTTCTCAGGCAACACACTGCACACCTCCAGGGCCACCATTCAGAGCCACCTGTGTTCAACATGGCAGCCCTGTGGGGACCTCCATTCCCCTTTCTCCTTCCCTGGACCCTGACAAACCTTCCTGAGAACACAGCACCAGATGTGGGCACTGGCCCTGGGCATTCAGGATCGTTTAGCCTAGTAAGGGGACCTTACTAGCTCAGGGGACCTCCTTGGGGCTGCAGAAGGGCAAGGAAGATCGGGGGGAGAGGATAAGAGGCTCACTTTTTGCTTCAGGGCCAGCAGCTCCTGCTGGCTGAGTCCCAGCCTGTGCTCCTGCCTCTGCAGCCTCTGGGCTTGCTCGGACAGGGCCTCCAGTACCGCCCACAGACTGCCGGCCAGCTCGGGTGGCTGCTGCCTGCTCTCTGCCAGCTGTTCCCGCAGGTCCTTGTCTGACAGCCTGCAGTCCTGCTCGGGGGAGGACCCTGTCTGCCCCTGCCAGGGAGAGCGCAGCCAGACTTGGGTTGCTCTGCCCAACTCCCCATGCTCACCTGCGTCCTTCAGTGGGGCTCGTTGGGCAGACACGGTCCAGTGGCCAGAGGTGACAGTAGTGCCAGGGACAGCAGGCAGGGCTGGGCATCAGGTCTATGGGCTGTGCCTCAGTGGACCCTGAGAGCAGGAATGTTCCTGGAGCTGGGGCAGTCCTGGCACCAGCCTCTAAGGCCCCTCCTCGGACTCGGAAGTGAGGCCTGGGCTGAGCATGCGCTGCTGTGTAAACATGATCCTCTTTAATCCTCACAGGCAGCCCCTGAGGGAAGCCAGTGCCCCAGGTCATGCAGTGAGTCCGCTGAAGAGCTGGAGTCTGGCACCCGAGCCCACGTTCCCCTAACCCCTGCTGCCCCACAATGCACCCCTCCCAGTGGGAGAGCCTGGAAATGGGAGGGGTCAGGGGAACATCTGGGGGCTATCATAGTTTAACTATGACCCTGGGGGTCAGAAGCCCTCAAATCACGTCACTGCTATGGCACCTCTCTGGCTTCCACATCTTCAGCTGTGAGAAGCTTGGCAAGGGGCTCGTGGGGTGTTGCCACTCCCCACTCCTCCCCATCATCACCCTCCTCACCTCCAGGGTCCAAGCCTGAATCTACCCCTGCCTGCCCACCCCTACCCCCATTCGCACTCCTGGGCGCCCCACCCCAGCTCTGTAGGAGCACAGGAGGGTGCGCTCGGCACCTCTGCTACCCCCACCCTGACTTGCCCACTCCTCACATTCCCAGACCTTCCCCGCTCAGGACGGCAGCACTGTCCACCAGGCCTTCCTCCTGCTGGACGGCTTGACTCTCCTCTCCTGATTTTAAGCCCAGGTTCTCAGAGCCCTCCAGAGCTGTCTCCCCGTCACCACCAGGCAAGGCCTCTCTAAAACGGCCGGCGACTGGCCCTGCTCCCACCTCCCTCGCCCGGCGCAGCGCCCACAACGATGCTCTGTTTTCCTAGTTAGAAGTGAGGGCCAGGCCGGGCGCGGTGGCTCACACCTGTAATCCAGCACTCTGGGAGGCCAAGGCGGCGGATCACTTGAGCTCAGGAGTTGGAGACCAGCCTGAGCAAGAGCAAGACTCCGTCTCTATTAAAAATAGAAAAATTAGCCAGGCATTGTGGCGCATGCCACCATACTCTGCCCCAGGTAACAGAGCAAGACTCTGTCTGAAAAAAAAGAAGCAGTGAGGGGCTTTCCACAGGCAGCCTGTGCCCTTACGGAGAACCTGAGCTAGGCCTGGCTTGGTGGTGCAGAGGCTCATGGCCTGCGGGGCGCAGAGTGTGCGCAGGCCAGACTGTCGAGCGTGGGGAGCAGGTGCAGAGGAAAGTGCAGCTCCCGCGCTGCACAGAGGAGCAGCACCAAGCTGTGGGTGCACAGGGAAGGGCCCTGACTCTCCCCTGGGGCTCCCAGGAAGGCTTTCCAGGGAGGTGACCCTGGAGCCGCGGCTCAAAGGTGAATTAACTGCCCCCAGAGAAGGCAAAGCTGGATGTGGCAGGCAGAGGAGAATGAAGACAGCAGGACAAGGAGGCCATCACAGCAGCTGGACCTGGAGGGGGCAGGGAGCTGACCAGGAGCCAGGTGGGGATGGGGGACAAAATGGAGGACAAGAGGGCAGAGGAGCTGTGGGGTTCGGGCGGATGCAGGGCAGGGCATCTCCCTGGCACCCAGGAATGATGTTGCAGACCTCAGTCACACAGAAAAGGCTTGGTGGGCACAGAGGCTGAGGGCTGCAGAAAGAGCTTGGGTCTGAGGGGCTGTGGGGATGGACCAAGCCTCCTCTGGGGTGGAGTGGGGGCCTTACCCAACCCTCCCTCAAGGTTGATCTTTTTCCAAGTGCCTATCTGATAGGTGTGAGTTTCTTTATGAAGAAAGAGACAAAAGAGTGACTATCTCATGGTAGGATCTCAGGCAGAATGGCCTCTAGGCTGCAAATTATGGAGAGGGAGAGTGCTGGGAGATGGCTCCCATTCTATTTCAAAAAAAGAGTTGCTGCACTACTGGGAGGCAGGGATTCCCGGTTTCTCCATGGTAGGAAGACGCTTAACTTTCCTCAGCAGAGCCTGGGGCCCAGTGCAGGGCTAGGTATGGGACCTTCTCTGAGGACTTCAGGAGGAGACACCACTGAAACTTCCCACCGCATCTGTGCGGATGAGGCCTCCAAGATGGAGCCTGGCAGGAATGGCATCTCAGGATGCCAGGGATTTGTCAGAATTTTGAACTCCTGAAGCAGGACCTTAGGGAGCAGGATGGAGGCACAGGGACAGCGGACCTCGGGTCACCCATCGCACACTGAAACGGCTCCTGAATTTCTATATTGGGGGCCAGCTGCATTTGGGGTAAGGGGACCAGGAGCCGGTCAGTCTTGAGGCTGCATAGCTAGCAAGGGCCTGGTTTTTAATTAGCTTCTGTTGCTTACTTAGGGTGGGGGTTGTGGAGCTGACGGAGTTTTGGGGGTATTAAGCACCCCCTCAAGCCACGCCGTCAGATCCTACTTTCGGGGGAGCTAGAGGCAAAAGACTAGCGGAACAGCCACAGCTCTAGAGGGGCAGCGCCTGCCTGGTTGTGCGGACGGCGTCCCGCGTGAGGCGTGCGCCCGGGCCGCCCCGCGGTCTGGGGGAACCCTGCCACCGCGCGAGCCGCACCGAGGAGGGGCTGCGCTTGGACGGAAGCTCCGCCCAGGCTGCGAGTTTCGAACCCTCGCGTGGCATAGGGGCAATTAGGGGCCGTGCCCGTCCGCTTCGCTGTGGCTTGCCCAGTAGCCTGGGGCGCAGACGCCACCCCGGGACCTGGCGGGGTGTGCACGCTCACAAAGTGAGGTCTCGCAAAGAGCCCCGACCTCGGTTTTCTCCTTTGGAAAGTGGAGCTTCACAATCACGCAAGCGCGGGACAAAAGGTGCAAGGAGTTTTGGTGGCCCCACGTTCGAGGCCTCTGCAAAAGGGGGTCGTCAAATGACTCGAAGAGGCCCGCGGGGCCTGACCGCAGCAGGCGTGGGGCTTTCGTTCGGCGGGGGTTTCCTTTTTTTGGAGACAGAGTCTCGCTCTGTTGCCCCGGCTAGAGTGAATGCTGTGGCGTCAGCCTCGCTCACAGCAACCTCAAACTCCTGGGCTCAAGCGATCCTCCTGCCTCAGCCTCCCGAGTAGCTGGGACTACAGGCAAGCGCCACCGTGCCGGGCTAATTTTTCTCTGTTGTAGAGATGGGGGTCTTGCTAGGTTACTCAGGCTGGCCTTGAACTCCTGGCCTCAAGCGATCCGCCCGCCTCGGTCTCCCAGAGTGCTAGTATTATAGGCGTGAGCCACCGCGCCGGCCCGGCGGGGGGTTCTTAACTGGGAAACTATGCTGGCCCGCAGTAAGTCCCACCAAGGGTGCTCAAGGAAAGGGGGCTCTCCTCTTCCCCCAGACCTCGGCCCCTCCACGAGGACCCACTGACGTGGCCCTCTTTCCAAAAACTGCCCTGCGTGCACAGGCGAGCCGGGGCTTGTCGCCACGGCTTTCAAAAACCCGCATACACAGAGCGAATAATGTGCCGTTTGCTTCTTTCACGCAAGCGGAGTCACGCCCGCCTTCCCGAGCCCCGGCGCACGGACCTCCAAAGTCTCTAGCGCCCTCGGGGCCCCCAGGAACAATGCCCATCCTCTCCGCGCGCAGGAAGGAGTTGGCGGACATGGCGGGGTCGGGGCGGCAGAGCGGGCCGAGCCCCGCGGCCGAGTGGGGGCTCCACTTTTCGGCTCCGAGCGTCCCGCTGGCCAGGGACAGGA
Organism: Mirza zaza; assembly: GCA_008750895.1. Lineage (NCBI taxonomy): Eukaryota > Metazoa > Chordata > Mammalia > Primates > Cheirogaleidae > Mirza > Mirza zaza. Next base: position 37,063 of record VSMD01135260.1, on the reverse strand, counting down.
ACCTGCCCGGTCCGGGAGCCTATGTGCGTCGCGACACGGCAGGCGGTTGGCCCGGCCGGGGACGTCCCTTCTGCACTCCCGGAACTAGTCTACACAGCTACGGCACCGACCGGAGCGGAGACGGCGGTTGCCCCAGAGCCTTCGAGTCGCGGGCTAGAGCGGTCAGGCCTCCGAGACGGGTTGACCCGGGGCTGGCTACGGCTGCGTCACGCGAGGGGGCGGGGCCGCCACGGGCGGAGGTCGGAGCCGGAAGCGGAAGAGGCTCTTGGAGCGGGGAGTGGGGCCTAGCAGCCGCCGGAGCCTGGGAGACGGTGAGTGTGGGCCGGGACCCGCGGCAGCGGCTGGGGGTGAGTTGGCGGGGCTTGCGCGCTGGTGCCGTCCCCAGGTTCCCGGTTCGGTCTTAGCCTATTCCCTTTCTTTCTCCGGCACACCTCAGGCCGCGGCCCCGACCTCTCACCCCTGACCCGCCGCTTCTCCCTTTGAAGGCGGTCACTACAGACCCCGACCTCTTGGCACCGCGGTGTTGAAGGCGAAGCCTGAGCGGCCTCTGAGGCCCCCTCAAGGGTCCGATTTCGGCCCTGCATCTACTCGCGGAATGGGGCTGGGGTCCGAAGTGGGATAGCCAGAAAGGGCCTTCAGACTCCTCCCTGTCCTCGGCTCGAGGCTTGGTCTGCAGACTCCTCTTCGTCTCGCGACCTGGAGTTTGATTCTGAACCAGGCTGGCCTTCCCCCTGCCCTGGGGTCTGACCCTGATTTTCCCCTCGGTGCCACTGGTGGCGGTTACGGGGGATTGGACTCTAAGATCCCTGGGACCCGGGGCGGCAGGCTCCCCTGCATGTTTCGTTTTGATGATGGAGCCGCTCCAGCCCGGAGGTATGGGCCAGGCCAAACTGACAGTACAGATTCCCAGGCTGCTTCTTGGTTCGGCCCTGGAGTCTCTGTGCTTTAGTTCCGGGTGTGGGTTCCGCTGGTGTGGAGCTTGGGTGGGAATTGCTTGAGCCAGGCCCCCATCTAGGCGGAGTTGGCAGCCTTCCAGCTTCCCTCCTCCATGCCCTTGAAAAGGAGGAGTGTTTCACCGTTGGTGGTGGCGCTTTGCGAGGTGGAAGGTTTGAGGTTGCAGTCGTGGGGCACTGCCAGCCAAAAATAACCATGGGGCGCTGGGGTGGCTGGAATCCAGGAGGGCAGCCGCTGCCCTGGCTGGCTGCTCTTGTCAGCCCAGTTCTTTGGGCCAGGAACAGCAAATGAGAAGCCGACAAGGTCTGTGCTCAAAGAAAAGTTGGCATCCTTGCCTTGGTTTCTTTCACACTGCTTTTTTCTTCATTGTGCAGAGCAGAGCCTCCCAAAGCATAATTGTGGCCCTTAGCTTCTTTAAACAAGCTGTTTGCTGAGTTTTCAGAGAATCAGAGACTGTTGATGAGAAATGGGCTCTAGAGCCCTGGCTGGGAGGATGACATCTGGTAGTATTTCCAATATTTTACCTGCCTAGAATGTGTTAAAAAGGAGGGATGATCTTCTCTAATATTGCTTTGTGTGTGGTACTTTATAGCTGTCATACTCATCATCTCCTTTGCCAGGCTGGCAGACGTTATCTCCATTTTCCAGACTTGGTAACCAAGGCCTAGCGTGACTTGTCTAAGGTTATGAGGTTAGTAAGTGGCAGCACTGGGATTTAGTTTAGGGTTTTCTGCCAGAGCCCTCTCCTCCCAGGTCTCTTGGAAGGGACTTATAAAATATACTTAAGGCATTTAATACAGCCCTGAGGTGTTACCTGGAACTTTTTTAATGGCAATGGAAAGCTGCCTTCAGTATCTTTGGGCACAAATCTGTGCCGGGCATTTGACTTAGAGGAGACACATACATATATATGTCTTTTTTTTTTTTTTTTTTTTTGAGACAGTCTTACTCTGTTGCCCGGGCTAGGGTGCCATGGCGTCAGCCTCGCTCACAGCAACCTCAAACTCCTGGGCTTAAGCGATCCTCCTGCCTCATCCTCCCAAGTAGCTGGGACTACAGGCATGCACCACCATGCCTGGCTAATTTTTTCTATATATTTTTAGTTGGCCAATTAATTTTTTTTTCTTTTCTTTTTTTTTTTTTTTGAGACAGAATCTCGCTTTGTTCCCCAGGCTAGAGTGAGTTCCATGACGTCAGCCTAGCTCACAGTAACCTCAAACTCCTAGGCTCAAGCAATCCTGCTGCATCAGCCTCCTGAGTAGCTGGGACTACAGGCATGCGCCATCATGCCCGGCTAATTTTTTCTATGTATATTAGTTGGCCAATTAATTTCTTTCTATTTATAGTAGAGATGGGGTCTTGTTCTTGCTCAGGCTGGTTTCGAACTCTGAGCAATCCACTTGCTCTGGCCTCCCAGAGTGCTAGGATTACAGGCATGAGCCCCCGCGCCCGGCCAGGAGAGACATATTTAATCCTCACAGAACCTTGTAAGACATTACTATTCCCTTGTTGCAAGAGGAAACTGAAAGTCAGAGTAGTTTAATAATTTTCCCAAAGGCACACAGCTAGAAGTGGCATTGCCACAATTTGGATTGGCAGCTGTCTGATTCTGAAGCTGTGCTCTTTCCACTCATGTGGACACGTATGGACATAAGAATCTGCTGGGTCCCAGGAGGGAGTCTTTGGCCTGGTGGGATAGACCATGTCCTCCAGCTCTAGTGTTTTGTCTGTCTAGTAAGGATGGGCAGGACCACACTTGCCTTGTGGGAGGGTACATGCCCTGGCCAATTGAGCGTCTTCTGGGTCAATTAGTGAGATGGGAGATACGGCTTTAAACCCATAGCTTGGGCACCTGACCCAGAGTAATTACAGGAAAACAGTGAAACATTAGTCAGCTGATCCTCAAAACAACAAATCTAAGCTCTGGGGAAGGTGTTGGTGCTTTTACATAGTGTTTATCTCCAAGGACTTCACAGGTAGACAGGGGAAGACATCTGGTAGTAAGATTGAGGGCAGTGACCTCTCTTAGGATCACAGAGAAGTGCTCAGGGGTTTGTTCAGATATGCCTGTGTCTTGCTCATCCATGGGGAGCCATTTCATGCTGGACTTCTTCTGACAGACCCTGCTGATGAGACGAGGGAGCCTTGATGGGGTTTGTTCAAAATGTGTTTGATCAGGCAAGCCCAGGACTGACCATGACTGGAGGCTGGCTATGGTCAAGGGAAGGGTTGGGAAGAAGGCTGCTGTGGAATGGCTCAGCCTTCCTGTGGAGGCAGTGTCAGAAGTTTGGGTCTTCACATAGCTAGCTTTCTCAGCTAGTGGCAAATATAGCCCAGAAATTTCCTATGGCGGCTCTAAGTCCCTACTGAAGAGGGACAGTGAAGTGGGGCTCTTTTGGCCTGCTAGGATAGTTCTGAGAGAGGTGTAGGAGAGGGTACTGGAGCAGGGAAGCTAGAAGAGGGAACAGCATGGTTCTGTTGGATAAAGGTGAGGCACCTGGCATGGCACTGCAGGGTGCTCAGTAGGCCTTGGGCAAGAAACTTGGGTACTCCGAGGACCCTGGAGTCCTCACTGGTGCTGAGACCAAGTGTGAACCAGCAGGGCCCCTGGGCCCATGTCTACTTGGGTAGACCGTCCAGTGGGCTAGGAAATGTTTATGAGACCCTGTGTACCTCTTTCTCCAAGGGCTGGTCTTCTCATTTCTGCTGTGGCTCCTCATACTGACTGTGGTCCTTACTCCCTTGAGTGGAGTCCACTTCAGGGCCTCAGCTGGGCAGCTTTCAGCTTCTCAAACTTGAGGGCTTTGACCCCTCGCTCCCATGTGTCAGCTTCATGCCAGCAGCCCTTTGGCCCCTGGCTTTACAGACCATATGCTTCATGGGACCTCCCCCAAGCAGGAGGGAATTAGGCACAGGAGGCTCCCCTTTCTCTGTCTTTAGTCTCCTTGTGACAGTGCCCACCATCTGCATCCTGTGTCCCTGCCTCAGCACCTAGGCCCCGGCTCACTTACTTCCCCGAATGCTCAGGCTACTAGGCCAGTGGTGCTTTCCTAGGAGGCAGCTGTTTGTTTGTTCACTGGCAGAGAAGGGTGTTACCCATTGTCTGCTGTTTGACCAGTGTGACCTCAGAGTTCTTCACTTCATAAACCCCTGGGAGGGGCTGCCCCCAAACAGAACAATGGGCCTCTGCTTCAGGAAAAACTGGGCTGTCCCACGAAGCCCTGTGGCTGAAGGTGGCTGACTGTGTATTTAGCAGGGCTTTCCATTTCTCGTGGCCTAGATGCATCACTGTAAGCGATACCGCTCCCCTGAGCCAGACCCGTACCTGAGCTACCGATGGAAAAGGAGGAGATCTTACAGTCGGGAACATGAAGGGAGACTACGATACCCGTCTCGAAGGGAGCCTCCCCCCCGGAGATCTCGGTCCAGAAGGTGAGAGGGAACTAGGTGGGAAGGAAGGGCTCCTTCCCTCTGCTGGGCTAGCAAGACTGCCTGGAAGCTGTGGGAGCCCCAGACTCCTTGAGATGATTCCTGCCTTGTCCCCTTGGGCTCATCCCCTAATCTCACCTGCATGCCCTGGCCTCAGCAGTAGCTACCATCCTTGCTGCCCCTTTTTCTCTGTTCTGGAGTTTTCATTCTTCTTCTACCTACATATGCCCCCATTTTCTAGGTCAGCATCTCCCCTGCTGTCCTTCTGAGCCTTCCTCAGTGAGGATTAGGAACATAACCTCAGCCCTGGAAAGGTTGCTTCTTGGGTCCTATCTCAGCCCCCAGGCCAAAGTTATAGTTGCAGCAGGCCCCATGCTTATGTCCCACTGCGTCCTTCCTCCTGTGGCATTGGAGGGATGCCATCATGAGCCACATCTCCGGAAGAGCAGGCCTCGTACCTTTGTACCTTCCCCTCTCCTGCACACTTGCCACTGGTCTGAATGCTTGGGCCCGTGAGGCACTCTCTGTGAGCCCTCTAGCAGGGACCCAGCTGACCAGTGTCCCCATCCCCCTTTTGGCAGTCATGACCGCCTGCCCTACCAGAGGAGATACCGGGAGCGTCGTGACAGTGATGCATACCGGTGTGAAGAACGGAGCCCCTCCTTTGGGGAGGACTGCTATGGATCTTCACGTTCTCGTCATCGCCGGCGGTCACGAGAGAGGGGGCTGTACCGGACCCGCAAGCACGCCCACCACTGCCACAAACGTCGCACCAGGTCTTGTAGCAGCGCCTCCTCGGTGAGTGGTGGCCAGAGTGTGCTGGCTGGGGCTTAAAGGCCTCATCTCTTTCTAGCCTTCTCTCAGGCTGGCTGGTCTGGGTGAGTACTGCCAGCCTTGCGCACACACGCTGGTGTGCGTGCATGTGTGTGTGTATGTGTCGTCTGGTCTAGTTACAGGGCTCAGCAGGGGGTTCCGGCCCCTCTGTCTTCTGGCCCCTTGGCAGTGGCAGCTGTAGGGGCTCTGGCTCCGTCGCTGGCTGACCCCAGCCTGTGTCTACACACTGCATCAGGCACAGGCCACATGGTGAAGTGGCCGGGGTCACTTCTTAGGTATCCTAGTAGTATTGCCAGTATGTGGTCTGCAGCTAAAATGGCCTGGTCCTTCCCACCCAGAGACTGCTCCTGTGTGTAGCCGAATGCTCTGACTGGTGTGGACAGCACCCACCTCTGCAGGCTTATCTCCACACACCTCCCCAAAGGCCCGGAGGCTGCCAAGCCCCACTAGTATGCCCCACAGGAGGGGAGTATTAACCTGTCAGTCAGCTCTGACTGGGGAGCTCTCCTTGTGACCCCCAGCCAGGCCCTCTCTAGCTCAGCCTCTTTATGTGAAAGATAGTCATGGAGAAGAGGGTGTGTGAAGAAGTGACAGCAATGACAGAAAGGCCCATAGCCCCAGGCTTCCCCTGCCTTGTCCACTTGCAGGACACATGCCAAGGGCGGGGCCTGGGTGGTGTTTCTAGCACGGAGGGTTGCGCAGGTCTCTCTTGAGCCCAGGAGCCCCTGTTGCGCTCAGTCCCCTCGGGAAGGCAAACCAGTTATGTATTTCTGAGGTTATGTGCGGTCTTCTCTTCTCCCCTCATCCCTCCTTCCTGCCTCCCTGCTTCCCTCCTGCCAGCCACGAGGCCCCTGCGGAGCCATGGAGGGCCCAGGCATCTTCTCTACTCAGCTGTCTTCTGCGACTTCTTTGAGCGGCCATGGGTTGAGGTTGACTCTGTACAAGCCTGTCCAGCATGGCCTGGTGGCCTCTCTGCATACTGCCACACACTGCCACAGGATGGCACTGCAAGTCTGGCTCTGCTTCTTCTCTTTTTGGTGCCCTCTATTGTGAGGCTCAGGATGGGCCTAGGTTGTGAACAGCACAGGCGCCAAGGCCAGGGCAGGAGCTGGCATGTGGCCTGTGGGGCCATTGTGGTGGAAGGCCTGGAGGTCAGCCAGCCCAGAGGATCCCAGGCTCCTTCCTGCTGGAGGCTGGTGGCAGGAGGGTTGCTGACGGAAGGCTGTTTCTGGTAGTGATGGTTAAGTCTGGCCAGGGTTGCCTTCTGGGGGCAGGTAGTGCGTGCAGCTACTTGGCTGTGCGTGGCAGCTGTTGGGCATGTGCAAGGCTGCGTGGTGAACAGAGGCAGGCAAGCACAGGCTGGGCGTTCTGCAGCCGAAGCCAGCGTAGCTCTCTGACCAGTCTGGATGGTTGGACCCGGGCTGAGCCAGCTGTCGTCTTGCGCCGTTCTCACTGCATCTTCAGCTCTGGCCGAAGCCACCACGGGAGGGCTCGGGAGGGGGAGACTTGGAGGAGGAGAGAGTCAGGGCTGTGGCTCTCTCACCACCCGGCCCCTCAGCAGCAGAGGCTGGTCATCTTTCTGAGCATTTGCGGCGCTCCTCTTATAGATAATGTCCGAGTTTTCTTTACGTACCTGTAGCTGTTTTTACTTTTCTGTTTTTGAAGTCAGTTTGTGTCTTGACGTGTCCCTTGCAATATCCCTATCGTTATATATGCTGTGTGCCTTATGAAATGCTGGGATCTGGAAAATCCAACCAACCAACCAACCCACCGGCTCCTCACCGTCTCCACCTCTGCCTTTGACTGACACCTCAATCTGTCAATCGGAACCGCCTACCATGCGATTGGTCGGATGGCGTTTCGGGGGGCGGTGCATGCAGAGAAGCCAACAGAGCAGTAAGCGCAGCAGCCGAAGTGTGGAAGATGACAAGGAGGGCCACCTGGTGTGCCGGATCGGCGATTGGCTCCAAGAGCGATGTACAGCCACCTTTCGTAAAACTTTACCTCTCTACTTTCTACCCCCCTTGTTAGACAAGACCTCTCCTGCCTGGAGGGGCCTCTAGTGCGCGTGGCGCCTTAGCGGGGCCACCAGTAATTGCCTGAATGACGCAGACGCTAGCAACTTCTGTTTTTAAGAGTGTAGCAGTGAGAGAGAAACCTTTTTTGTTTCTGAGAATTTGAATGCTGTGAACTTGCAGGAGCTGCCGCCCCCCTGCCCTCCAGACTCTTATGCCCAACTTCTTTTCTCTCCTAGATGAGATCGTGGGGAACCTGGGTGAAGGCACCTTTGGCAAGGTGGTTGAGTGCTTGGACCATGCCAGGTGAGGGGCTGGGCAGTACAGCTGGCTCTGGATGTGATCTTCCTGGGATGAGTAGCCTGCTGTTCTCGAGGGCTATGGCTTAACTCAGAGCTAAACTTTTTTCTTTTTGAAGGGTAGCACCAAAGTAGGGGTCTGACCTGCACACAGTGGGGTTTTGCTGATCCCCCAAAATAAAGGAGAAAATCTTGGGGTTCTGAAGGCATGTGGCATCCCTACTCAAGAACTGGTCAGTGAATGGTTCTGCCCCAGTTTCTCCACTTCTCTAAGGCTGTGATGGTGGATATCAGAACAGGGCCGAGGCCTTGGCTCCTCTGGGCTTGGAGTTGCTTCCTGTGATCTCTTTTAGATTCTTGGCTTGGCAAGGGGTTGGGAGTGCCACTAAGTCCAGCCCAAGCATGAGCCCTCACCCCCTGAGGATCTTCCTGAGAGGCCTTACAGGTCCCAGTTGAGAGAAATAAGATTCTGGGCTTTCTCACCAAGCAGGGCACTGTTTCTTCAGTGTGGCTAGGGTAGTATGTTGTCCCTGCTGAGTGTGCTTAGGAAGACTGGGTATGTGCCTGTGTGTCATGCTGCTGGGGGCACCTTGCTCCCTCCCAGGCCTAACAGTGTAACACTTTGTCCCCTTACCATTCCTCAAGACTACAACCCCGGCTTCCTCCAGTAGCTCTGGGTTGGGGAGACTACCTCCTGGGAGCCAACTGCCTCTCTGCCTTAATGGCCCTCTAACTGGCTTGGCACTTTAGCTTCAAAGTGCTTGTGTCTTCATTTTGAGTCAGGTGCCACCCATATATGGCCCTCTCGATTTTAGAGATGAATAAATCATCTCAGGGTTTGCCTAAATCCACTGTTGGTGGCGGAGCTGGGTACCACTGTACTGTAGTGCTTCCACATTGAGAAGAGTGATCAGAAAGGACAGTCACACCTGGAGTCCAGCCATCTCTGTGGCCACAAGATAAGGCGGCAGCAGTGACTGAGAGGAACCTTCTCTTTGCTCCTAGTTCCCATGTAAACACCCCTCAGACCCAGTGTGGCACAAGAGGTTAGGGCTGGGACTAATGGGTAGAAGGACATGTACAGACTATGCTGTGACCAGATGGAGATATGGCAGATCTGACAGCTGTAATGCGTGAGGTCAGAACCGAACTATCTGGGGTGTGCCACTCTGAGTAGCTAGAGGGAGAATGAACCTCTGAAGTCACTAAGGGGCAGGCACAAAGTCCAGGGAACTTTTAGGGGACTCAGATGGAGTCAGGGCCAGTAGGGGGGGGGGTGGTTATGTGGAGGCAGAATTCAGCTCACTAAAAGGAAGGGCCTTACTCTCAGAGCCATACAGTCCTGGCAGGGGTGGCCTTTGGAAGTGGCGAGCTCCCTGTGTTAACGATTGGAGTGCCACGGAGAGATCCTGTTCTAGGAGGAGGCTGGAGTATGTAACTTTTCCTCTGAGCTCCTTTCCTGCTTTGAGAATCTGGGGAAATGGGTTATGGAGAAAATATCCTCTAGAAGATGCCTTTGCTCTGCGGCCTGTGGGCCTTTCCTTGGGCACCAAGGCCAGCCTCCCTGAGGTCTCAGAGGACATATCTTTGTGGGCCAAGGCTCTCAACACTGTAGTTCCACACTGAACATCTCAATTCTAGCTGTCCCTTCCTGACAGCCTGGCAGCTGAGCCTCAGCAGCAGGTTTCCTTTCTCTACTCACACCCTGCAGATGGCCTCCTGGGATGGGGTTCGGGGTGTGAAGTACAGAGTAGGGACTGTTAAAATCCTCATTGGACACTTAAGGGTTCCTGGCACTCTGTGGTCACTGATAAATGCTGTGGCAGGTAGGTGGGCCTGAAGAGCGGCGTGGTAAAGAAATTGGCCCTGGGCCTCACAGTGAGAGCACCCCATTGCTGGCGCCCTTACCTCTTGCCAGACCATCCCTCCATCCTGGAACACCCCTCCCCCCCCCAAGGGGAACTGTTTGCTCAGACCTGAAGATGACATGCTCGGGAAGGTCAAGAGGTGCTGCGGGAGGATTCTGAGTGTAGCAGCATTGCCAGGGTCAGGGCTGACTGGCCTAAAGGTTAGGTCACTGTGTAGCTTCCTGGGCTGGCGCCAGCCAGCAAAATTAAAATTAGCCTCTGCTCTGCCCACACTATCCCCTGGGAGCTGGCAGTGGGTGAGAACACAGAAGCCTCAGGCTGGCATGGAGGCTGAGAGCATTAAGTCACATTTGCCAGGGAGCTCGCTATTGGGTGGAAAGGGGTCTGGTATTGCTTGGGGCAGGCTGGGCATAAAGTATCTCCTCTCTCCAGTGTAGGCCATTCCTGGAGCAGTGTTTGTCGGGAGTTGCTGGGTTGGGGAGGAGGGTGGGAGAAGGGCTGGGCAGCTGCTGATGAGAACCTCTGCTTCCTTCCTGGGTACCAGAGGGAAGTCTCAGGTTGCCCTGAAGATCATCCGCAATGTGGGCAAGTACCGGGAGGCTGCCCGACTAGAAATCAATGTTCTCAAAAAAATCAAGGAGAAGGACAAAGAGAACAAGTTGTGAGTGTCTGCAAGGAGTGGGAGGGAAGCCTTTCGTGGAGACAGAGTCTACTTCAGCCCCGACTGTCCCCCCCAGTGGCTTAGCAGTATCCTATCACCTGCTTGGCACTGTGCCTTCTCTCTACACTCAGGCAGGGGTCTGGCAAGCAAGTCTTGCTGGAAGGAGCCTTTGGACTTGAGTCCAGACTCTATGCCAACTGGTGCTGTGTTCTGAGCCACGCCTCTTAGCCCTACATTTGTGAATTGGGGACCTCACTGGGTTGTGGTGGGCACGTGAGGCTGTTCAGGGCTCTCACACAGTAGGAGACATCTAAAGGAGGGCCTTTCTTTGGCCAACACACTGAGCACTTTCCCCCAAGCACTGTGCTGATCACAGGCAGATGGGTGAATCCAGCACCCTCGTGAAGCTCAGTAGAGCGTGTGAGTTGAAAAACGCAACACTATTCCATCTCTTCCTCAGCAGCTCTGAGGAAGGGCTTCTCCCCACATCCTAAATAAGGGAGGAGGGCTTGGAGAACTCGGACCAGAACCCTGTCCTCCATCCCACCCCCCACCTCCATGCAGGAAGTTCATTCCTTGCCTAGAGATCATCTGGGTGATGGCGGGTGGGGAGATGTGTTCTTGCTCTGATTCTCTTTCTTCATGTGTATCTGTGTCCTGGTGTTATGACCCAGTTGCCTAGGAGAGAATGGGGACTGGCTTCACCTGAAAGGGGGTGAGAGAGGCCCCCAGCACAGAGCCTGAGCCCTACCCATCCTTCTCCCTCAGCCTGTGCGTCTTGATGTCTGACTGGTTCAACTTCCACGGTCACATGTGCATCGCCTTTGAGCTTCTGGGCAAGAACACCTTTGAGTTCCTGAAGGAGAATAATTTCCAGCCTTACCCCCTACCACATGTGCGGCACATGGCCTACCAGCTCTGCCACGCCCTTAGATGTAAGTGTCCACCCTCACATGGAGCACGGGGTGGCCACGCCCTGCAGCACAGTCATCTGGTCGTCTTGCTCTCCATTCACCCTAGCATATTGCTAACTACTCTGTTGGGCCTAAGAGGTACCTGAGCCCCTTTGGCTGAAAGGCCTTCTGTCTTCAGGTAGGAATCTCAGTGTGAGGATGGGAAGGCTAAAATCCCATCCAGGGACTTCCAAGGCTAGTTTTTGCCCCAGGTAACCAGGAAGAAAAAAAGCTGCTGTAGAATTGGCCCAGCTACCAACCCTGCCTCCCCACTTCATACATAGCATGAAAAGGTAGAAGCCTGACCTGACAGATCCCACTGCATGGAGACCCTCTGTCTTCCCATCGCTCCCTATCTGCCTACCAGCCTTGATTTTTTTTTTTTTTTTTTTTTGAGACAGAGTCTCACTTTATTGCTCAGGCTAGAGTGAGTGCCGTGGCGTCAGCCTAGCTCACAGCAACCTCAAACTCCTGGGCTCAAGCAATCCTGCTGCCTCAGCCTCCCAAGTAGCTGGGACTACAGGCATGTGCCACCATGCCCGGCTAATTTCTTCTATATATATATTAGTTGGCCAATTAATTTCTTTCTATTTATAGTAGAGATGGGGTCTCCCTCTTGCTCAGGCTGGTCTCGAACTCCTGAGCTCAAACGATCCACCCACCTCGGCCTCCCAGAGAGCTAGGATTACAGGCGTGAGCCACCGCGCCCGGCCTGCCTACCAGCCTTGAATACCTGATGGTGCCAGTGCTTAGCACTGTAGGGTTTGTGATGGTTGGAGTGGTACAGAAAGGCTCCTTAGAGAGGAGGTCAGTATACCTAGAGCCAGAATGTGCAGGATCTGGACAGATGGAGCCGGGCAGGCATTCCAAGCAAGAACAGTTCAGTGAAAGCCTAGAGCCTGGCATGTGCTGAGACTCACTCTAGTGGAGGGAGGGCTCACACTGGGAAGTGGTGGGCCACACCTTTGTGAGGCTCTTGAATGCCAGATGGGAGCCTTGACCCTGAAAGTGACAAGTAGCAGGAAGCTACTGTCGGTAGGATGGGCTGCTCAGGGCTAGTAACTAGAGGCAGGTAGTTCTGGCTTCCTGGGTGTGTGACTTGTAGAGTCAGTCACAACCTGTGCTTGATTTTGTGCTGTTGCCACCACCTTAACATTCTTAGTATTTTTCAAACCAGGGGACGTGTATTTTTCATTTTGCAATGGGCCTTGTTTTCCATAACTGGTGTTGGGGAGAGGGAGCCACCCCAAGGCTGTTGCTGTAGCTTTGGTGAGAGACAGGTGAAGGGTGTCTGCAGAGGAGGTAGAGGGAGGTTTTTTGAATGGAAAAGGTCTTCCCCCTCTAAGGCCTCAAGAATGGGAACCCTTGAGAGGGAAGCCGGGAGAATGAAGCCTGGCTCCCTGCTTAGATTGGGGGGTGTTGCTGGCTTTGAAGGCAGGGTCTGGCCTAGAGCTGGCAGCAGCTGGCGAGTAAGCGCAGGTTTTCAGTGCCTCCTTCCCTCCTTCCCTGCCCCCCTAGTTCTGCATGAGAACCAGCTGACCCACACAGACTTAAAGCCAGAGAACATCCTATTTGTGAATTCCGAGTTTGAAACCCTCTACAATGAGCACAAGGTACTGACGGGGTGAGGGTGAGGCCCTGTTCCTGGGGTGGGTTACCTGATGGGACAGACTCCTGACCTCTCTTACCTGTCTTGCCCTTCAGAGTTGTGAGGAGAAGTCAGTTAAGAACACCAGCATCCGAGTGGCTGACTTCGGTAGTGCCACCTTTGACCATGAGCATCACACGACCATTGTGGCCACTCGTCACTATCGCCCACCTGAGGTGATCCTTGGTGAGCTTCTGATAGTCCCTGGCCTTGCTACACCAGACAGTTGTTGGGAGGGTATAAGCAGAAGCAGCATGCCCGTCAGTCTGCCACCCAGGGCAGTCAGAACATCTCAGATGAAGGGGCCAGTGTCATGAGACACTAAGGGTGCTGACTTGGCCTCGTCAGTCAGCCTTACTGAGAGAGGGCCTTGTACTGGGGCAAGAGTCCTGCCAGGCAGCGTGGCTGCTGCCCTGTGATCTCCAGGCGAGGTGCAGAGAACTGGATCTCACAGCCTCTCCGTCTTGGCTTTCAGAGCTGGGCTGGGCACAGCCTTGCGACGTTTGGAGTATCGGCTGCATTCTCTTCGAGTACTACCGGGGCTTCACACTCTTCCAGGTACAGTCCCCACACCGCTCCCCTGCCCTGAGCATTGCCACTCTGGGGTAGGAAGCCCCATGTGGCTGAAGAGACAGGTGTCTTCTACCTTATCACTTGTCAGGTTGTTAGATTCAGACTCTCAAGGGTTGTAGATGCTCAGGGGAAGAAGCCAGAGGTCTGTGTAGCTGGCATCAAGGATGAAGGTGCAGGAGGAAGCGTTTTAGGCAGGGGATATAGCATGAGTGAGGGCATGGGAACAGCTGGAACATTCTCTGGGGAGAGGAGCTAACCAGAGAGAGGTGTGCAGTCATGGCCAAGTCTATCTGAAGCACTGAGGAGTGTGATCCTGTTCCTGAGAGAACAGGCTGGCAAGCTGCCACCAGGTTGGAGAGGCTGGGACTGCTATTCCATTGGCAGTTTGCATCTCCTGGGGCAGCAAGGGCATTTGCCCCTCTCTTTCATCCCGTATTCTCCCTGAAGGGTGAGGCTGGCACTGTCCCTTACTTGCTCTGCCCTTGATCTTCCACAGACCCATGAAAACCGAGAGCATTTGGTGATGATGGAGAAAATCCTAGGGCCCATCCCATCACACATGATCCACCGCACCAGGTAAGGACCCTGGTAGCTCCTTCAGGGCTGACATAGGAAACTTTCCCTCCTCGGCTGGGTGTTAACAGGGTACTGGATACAGAATAGAAAGTTCTTGCCAGACATTCATGGCTCCCCCATGCTCCTAACAGCCTTCCCTGTACACCCCGGCTTTGCTGCCATTCCCTAGATTGCCACTGTCTTGAGTCTGGCTGGAGCTGCTCTTCCTCACATCCCACCAGAGGCTTGTGTCCCCCTACCACTCCCACAACCTGACTCCCACTCCTCTCACCCCACATTTTCAGGAAGCAGAAATATTTCTACAAAGGGGGCCTGGTTTGGGATGAGAACAGCTCTGACGGCCGGTATGTGAAGGAGAACTGCAAACCTCTGAAGGTCAGTTTCTGGCTTCCCCCAGCTCAACTCATGCCAAGGAGACCCCAGGCACTGGGCAGACACACAGCAGAGAGACAGGCCAGGCAGCTAAAGGCTGCCTCCTCGTTCCAGCTCTGTGGGAGGCAGCACCCAAGAGTGGGTGCTGGCAGTTGGGCTTCTTGCAAATTGCCCCAGAGGGGCCCTTAGCCCTACCCCTTCCCCATGGGGTGGCTATGAATGTAATTGGGGAACACCAGAAGAGCCTGCTGCTTCCTGTCCCACCCTCTTCTCTCAATTTTGGGAAGAACTAGGCAGGACTGAGGTGAGGGGGAGGGAAGACCTAGCAATGGCCAGGAAGCCTCTGTCAACTGCATTTGGTGCTCAGACAAGTGAATTTCGCAGAGGTGATCTCTACCCACCTGTCAGGATTTTGCGTGTGGGGCAGAGGCACCAACCCAGCAAGACACCTAGTAGCCTGACAAGTTCCGAGCAAAACGTTAAACACGGGCATGAAAGGAAAGGAGCTGCTCACTGTCTGTCCAGGAGGGCGGAAGTAGAGTCCTCCAAGGAGGCATCACTGCCTCCTCGGCCCAGTCCAGCAAGGCATCCCAGAGGCAAAGGGACCTGCTGTGGCTTCCCCACGACCCTGCCATCACACTGAGGCACCTTGTGTCCCTGAGCAGAGTTACATGCTCCAGGACACTCTGGAGCACGTGCAGCTGTTTGACCTGATGAGGAGGATGTTAGAATTTGACCCTGCCCAGCGCATCACACTGGCCGAGGCCCTGCTGCACCCCTTCTTTGCTGGCTTGACCCCTGAGGAGCGGTCCTTCCACAGCAGCCGCAACCCAAGCAGATGACAGGTGCAGGCCACCCTGCAAGGAAATGGAGAGCGGGACTGGGCTGTCCAGCCCCTTTTCTCCAGCCTCTACCACCGGCCCCAGGGCCAGAGCCACCCAACGAACAGTGCAATGTGAAGGAAGGCAGGAGCCTGCAGGGGAGGAGACTTGGTGCCCAGCTGCCAGAAAGCACAGATTTGACCCAAGCTATTTATATGTTGTAAAGTTATAATAAAGTGTTTCTTACTGTTTGTAACCCCTGGTACCAGTGTGTCCGTCTCCAGGCTCCCTGCCTTCTCCCTTCCCTTGACCTCGTTAATAAAGTCTTTCTTAGCAGTTCAGCTTGTGGAGAGCTAAGTGTGAACTGGGCCAGGCACAGAAGAGCTAGCCAGTGGGAAGACCAGAAGTGGGACATCTCTCAGCCTAAGAGAAGAGCAGTCAAGCCCTGAGGTGGGGCTGAGGTGGCAGGCTGTTGAGCAGTCCTAGATGACACCTGAGCCTTATCCTGTGCCCCTGTCCTGCTGGCTCTTGTACTTCCCAGCCCCAAAGAACCTAAGGGAAATAGCCCACTGCAGCTAGACAGGCAGAGTCTGGTTTTCCCTGCCCTGCCAGCCCTGTCACTGGCTGGGACTATCCATAACCAACAGCTATGGCCATCTGAGGGCAAGTGGATGACTGGGGCAGGTTCCTACAGTTGGGGGAGGCAGGACCTCATCAGCCTGCAGAGCATTTCACCAAAGAGCACAGAACTCAGTCATTCAGCTTTATTTTAGTGCTGGTTTTGGGTTCCCCACAAGCTGCATGAGATAGGCTTGCTATCTGATTGGGGCTCCCTGGGGACTGGGCACTCTAGGCAGGATGCCTCTGAAAAGAGCTGCAGATAGAGGAACCATGCTTATTTTTAATGCCTGTGGGGAAGACCCAGGCTAAGGGCAAGGGGAGGCCCCAATGCCACCTGGGAGAGAAAGGATGGGGAAAGACTTGGGCACAAAGTCCCAGTGGCCCCTCAATAAAGTCATCACCCCCAGGGCCCCAGCAACTCACTGGAACCACCAGCCAGAGTTCTTCCATCTCATTTCCCATTGTGCCTAATCAGGGGGCCAAACTGCATTCTCAGGCAACCAGAACCTGTTGCCTACTAAAATGCCTGTTAGGCTGCTCCTCAGGTTGTGGCCCTGTCCCTGAAGAGGGGACCCCAGCTTGGGAGCTGCTTGGCCCTGAGAGGGAGGAGACACCGCATGAAGCTCACAGGCCCAGCCACTCCCAACTGCTGGAGACATTTAACACTGGAGAGGGAATGGAGGGGCCAGCCCTCTGCCCTACCTCATCTGCTCCTGGCTATGCTCCTACAAGAAAAGTGATCAGCAGCCTGAAACCTATGGCACCAGGGCCTACCCTGTGTCCACAGTCCTGGTGCGCCCCCTACTCCTCACTACCTCAACCAGTGGGTGGGCACAGCAGAAGGAAGCCTGAAGCCCTGGAAAAGGCTTAAGCACAAATCCTTTACAAGGGTCCCTTGCCAGGGTTCCAGGCATGGCTCCTGCTCCATGAGCCTCTGGGGCTTACGCCTGGGAAGGTCCTGGTCTTGGCGCCTTAGGACGTGAGCAGTAGTATGTTCCTATAGCAGAGCCCTGCTAGCTAGCTCATCCTGAACTAGCCTCATTTTGGCATCTTTTAAGACAGGGCACTGGCCCCAAGCTGACTCAACTAGAGTGAACACCCATAAAGGCTTCAAAGCCGAGAACTGGGGTGGAGCCCGGGCAGGGGAGGGACATGCACCCTGCTCTGGGATGACAGCTGCAGAAGGCTGTTTCGGGGTAAGGGCAAAGGGAGCAGAAAAGTGGGGTATGTCTACGCAGGCAAGGAGATGGAGTGGTGGCCTAGGACCGAAGCACCAGGGAGCCTCTTCTGGCTTAGCACCACGCTCTCCCAGGGGCCTCCCCAATATTGAACATTACAGCTGCACTCTGAGGGCTCTGGCCCAGACTAGGCAAAGGCTCAGCCCCAGCTGGGGGGTAGGGGGACACTGCTGGCAAGATGGGCACTGTGGTTCTGCAGTAACATAACCTTACACTACCTGTGCTGAAGACGACAGAAGAGAATATAAAACCCCAATACAGTAACACCATCCTGATGCCACCCCCTTCCCTACCTCTGAATGATGGAAAGTAAAGAAGGGAGAGACCCTTGGAAAAATCCCAGCAAAACATGGATCAGCTCAGGAGAAAGGGTCAAAAGCCTCCAAATCAACTTGGGTTAGGGGTGGGCCTAGTCTGTCACAGCTCATAAAATGAAAGGAGCACACAGGTCTGCCCTCTAGTGGACAGCGGCCGGGCAGCCCGTCTACATGATTAGTGGAAGGGCTGTGCAGCCACAAGCTCTGACATAGAGCTGGTACAGGCCCCAGATGGGACCTGGCCCACCCCCAGGGTGCTCACCCAGGCCCAGTGGCTGTAAACCTAAAACACGGTCAGAGAGCTGCCTATGTCTGTAAACAAAGGCCCACCTGGCTGCACAGGGGACCGAGGAGACACTGCACACTTGGCTGCCACCCTGCCCTGCACACTGTGGGAAAGCCTTCCCTGGCTAAGGGCAGGTGACAGGTCAGTTTTAGGTAAGTAAATTCTGTTCTATCACAGAAGAAACAAACCCAAAAGAGAAAAACTTTAACAAGGTCCATGAAACTTCACATCCTTAAGGCGTTCGTCATCAGGTTCAGTGTCAGGAGCAGCAGGGACTGCAGGATCCAGCCTGCCCAGGGCCCCTAGGCAGAGTGCAGTGGGATGACAAACTTGCAGCCAAAGGGTGAGTGGTAGTTGATGCCCACCTCCTGGAAGACCTGCTGGGGAATGCCAATGTCGCACAAATAGATGCGGCCTGCGTGCTCCCCCAGCGGCAGAGGCAGGCCCAGTGCCAGTGACCATTTGGCATCAATGCCCTGTTCAACTTCATGCACAGGAGGATCTATGCTGAGTACTGGAGCCCGGTTCTGGTTGGCCCAGGCCACAGCTGCCTTGTACCAGGGCTGATCCCGCAGGAAGGCGTTCTCGGGGCAATCCAGGCAGTTGATGACCAGGTCCACAGGGCTAGTGGGCAGATCTGCAGGTGGAAAGAGTGCCATCTGAACATCCCTATAAGCAGAGAGCAGCCCAGGCTGGGACTAGAGCCCAAGTGGCCCCAAGAATGCTTTGTTTTCTAGACAACACTCCAAATGCTGGTCTTCTCAAGGCTGGGCGAGGACAGAGGCCCTGAGAGTTCCAAGGCCTGGTTGGGCTGGGTGTTAAAGACCAAGGGCACGTCAGCCTGACAAACCACTGCCTTTTGGGAGCTCCCAGGCCGAAGCACTGTCCTGCTAAGTGTGCAGAGCTTCTCTGGGCACAAAGCCCTCACCTCTTCTGCCTGTCTAAGCAAGTCTTTGTATATTTGACTAATGCCCCAAATACATTATGAGCTCTGGGAAGAGAGAGTCCACTGCCAAGTCACCCTCACAGGGAAGTCGTGCTAAGGGCTCAGCAAAAATGGGAGCTGACTGCTATTTGTTGACTGACCCAAGAAGGGTGAGCAAGTGAGAACAAGCCTGCTTATTCTACTCTAGACTAGCTCACTCATTCTACTCTAGCCAGCCTGCCCTCCTCTCTGACCTTTTTCATTCTCTCATAGGAATGTGTCCTCCACTCAGCCCTACCTTAAATGAGGAGGGAACCTATTACTGTTCTCCCAGACATTTAAAAAGGCTCCTCTCCCCTAACCAGGCTTCTGGGACAGTATAAGAACAGGATGCCTCAACCAGTATGTATATCTTGGACTGGCCTAAGAGGTTAAACTGACCTCTTGAGGTGATAGCAGAAACCAACTCAAGGGTTGTCATTCTCAGACCTGTCTCCTGGAGGGATTGGATAGGAAGCCTTCTGAGCAGCCAGGGGAAGAACTGCCTGGAATGGGACATCATGTTCAAGATTTCATGATGGGGAACCACACCAGGCCCCCTTCCCAGTTCTAGGCCTAGAGCAATGTCATTTCTCAACTAGAGACCCATGGCTTCCCTACTTAGAACATGCCACCATGGGAGTCCCTGTGGGCCACAAGGAGAGACTTGGGCACAAGTCAAGAATGAGACTGGTGTCCTATCTTATCTTCTGGGTGCCTACAGGAGCTTGGCCCAAGACTTAGGAAACTGAGGTTCTGATCTAGGCTCTGTCCCTGACTTGCCATCTGACCTCTGGCAAGGCCCTCTCTCTGGGCCATATTTGCTCTCTCCAATTCTTCTCCCCACTTTCTCACTTAAACCCACTGTAGTCACATTTTGCCGCCACCACTTCACTTGGAACTGCTCTTGCTGAGCTCACCAGGGGCCTCCAAAACGCTAAATCCAGTGGTCGATCGCCAGTCTTCCTTTGGGCTTAAGCTAGCGGGGGGCTTGCTGACGCAGATGATCACACGCTCCTTTCTTCACTTGGCTTTCAACTACCATACTCTCCTGGTTTTTTCTTCTCCCTCACTGACCATTCCTGCCCTGTGTCTCCTAGGCTGGTTTCTCCCCTCTTTTACTTCTAAACAAAGAGCTCAAAGAGCTCAGTCTTCCAACTTCTCTCTTTTTCTTTTGTTAAACAACTAATGTAATAGTTGTTGTTGTTGTTGTTTTTAAATAGACAGTTTCTTGTTATGTTGCCCAGGCTGGAGTCAAACTCCTGTGTTCAAGCAATCTTACCATCTAAGCTTCTCCAGTAGCTGGGACTATAGGCACATGCCACCATGCCCAGCTCCCAACTTCTCTCTCTTCCTAGGTGATATATCCAGGCTTATCATGGCTTAAATATTACCTACAATTGTAACTCCAGGTAAGAGCCCTTCACTTAACTCCAGGTGCATATCACTCCCGCCCGATCAGCGTCTCCCCCTGTATACCCAATAGACATCCCAAATTGCACTTCTGCTCTTCCTCCCCAAACCTTCTCCTCTACTAAGTCTCCCTGTCTCAGTTACTGCACCTCAGTTCCTCAGGCCAAAACCCTTGGAATCATTCTTTTCTTGTTTTTGTTTTTTTTTGTGGGGAAGAGGAGGGGGAGACTAGGTCTCACTCTGTTGCCCAGGCTGGAACGGTGGTGTGATCACAGCTCACTGTAACCTCGAACTCCAGGGCTCAAGTGATCTGACCACTTCAGCCTCCCAAGTAGCTGTGACTATAGGCACGCACCACCACCATGCTCAGTTTGTAATGTTTTCTCTTTTTTTGAAACAGAGTCTCACTCTGTTGCCCGGGCTAGAGTGCCGTGGCGTCAGCCTAGCTCACAACAACCTCAAACTCCTGGGCTCAAGCAATTCTCCTGCCTCAGCCTCCCGAGTAGCTGGGACTATAGCCATGCGCCACCATGCCCGGCTAATTTTTTGTATATATATTTTTAGTTATCCAGCTAATTTCTATTTTTTTAGTAGAGATGGGGTCTCGCTCTTGCTCAGGCTGGTCTCAAACTCCTGAGCTCAAATAATCCACCTGCCTTGGCCTCCCAGAGAGCTAGGATTACAGGCATGAGCCACCGTGCGGGCTTATAATGCTTTCTTTATAGCTCTAGCCAGTATACTTCTTGTTATACTCAACCTGTTCTTTTGTTATCATTCTCAGTTAAATTATAGAAGTCTTGCCACCTTAACTACATATTAATTATCTTGAGAATAGGGAAGCATGATGACTCCCTTCTTTTATGTTCCCCTACTATAAGTTCTTAACAATTTTTTAGCTTTCCATTTTGAAATTATTTTATTTTTTCAGAGACAGGGTCTTGATCTGTCACCCAGGCTAGAGTGCAATGGTGTGATATTAGCTAACTGCAATTTCAAACTCTGGGCTCAAGTGATCCTCCTGCTTCAGCCTTCTAAGTAGCTGAGACTACGGGTGCATGCTATTGTGGCTCAGGTAATTATAAAATTTTTTTGTAAAGATGGGGGTCTCACTATGTTGTTCAGGCTGGTCTTGAACTCCTGGCCTCAAGCGAGTGTCCCAAAGCACTAGGATTACAGGTGTGAGCCACCCTGCCTGGCCAGCCATTCTTAACTCTTTTTTTTTTTTTTTTTGAGACAGAGTCTCACTTTGTTGCCCAGGCTAGAGTGAATGCTGTGGCGTCAGCCTAGCTCACAGCAACCTCAAACTCCTGGGCTCAGGCAATCCTCCTGCCTCAGCCTCCTGAGTAGCTGGGACTACAGGCATGTGCCACCATGCCTGGCTAATTTTTTCTATATATATATTAGTTGGCCAATTACTTTCTTTCTATTTATAGTAGAGACAGGGTCTCGCTCTTGCTCAGGCTGGTCTCAAACTCCTGATCTCGAGCAATCCACCTGCCTCGGCCTCCCAGAGTGCTAGGATTACAGGCGTGAGCCACCACGCCCAGCCCATTCTTATCCCTTCTCCTTTACCCTCTACATCCAATCTGTGGATTCCATCTTTCAAATTCATTCAGAAACTAACCATTTTTAGCACCTCTGCCACTATGACTATGTCTTAGCTACCATCATCTTTCTCTCCAATGAACAGAACAGCATCTTAACACCTCTTTGTTCTCTTAGAGTTCACTCTCAAACAGATCCAGAATGAGTGTTTGGAACCTACGTTGGATTATATCAATCCTCTACTTATTCCTCCAATGACTCTCCATCTTACCCACAATGAAAGCCCAAACCCTTTTAGTGATCCACACAGCCCTTCACGACCCGGCCCTGAGATGTCCAGGTCTCCTCCCTTCCTGCCTAACCCCCCCTCTATCTCCCTTCTCTGCTTTATTTTTCTTCATAACACTTACTACCGTCTGATGTAATAAGTTCCTTATTTGTGTGTTTGTCTCTCCTAACCAGAATATACACTCTATGGAAGAACGGATTTTAAAAAAAATCCATTGCCATATCCCAAGCATCAGGAACAGTGCTTGTTCCATAAATGTTTGTAAAATGAATAAATGGGTCTCCAGCTCTTCATCTGAGTAGTGGGAGAGGGAGAAGGGGAAGGAAATGGGAAGTAGGCACATCAACACCAAGTATATCACAAGAGGCAGATTATTATCCTTACACACGTGGTGCCTTTCCACATGTCACCACTGGGTGGCACCACCAAACCATCAAACTACCAAGAAGGGAAGAAACCTTCAGCCCACCCTTTGTTAAATGCTCACCTTTGAGGCTAGACACTTGTTGGCCTTGGGTCTTGCTGAAGAGTGACAGCTCATTGGTGATGGACTCCAGCATCTTGACAAAGTTGGGCAGGAAGAGGATGACCTGGACATCATGGTTGGCTAGGTGCCTTCCACAGCTGATGCCCTGAGCCCCCTTCACATGGGGCCCACATAGTAGGGCTACTGTAGGCCTCTGGTGAACATTTTTGGGATTCAACCTAGAGCAGAAGGTAAAGCAGCATTATCAGCTACAGACTTTTCAATCCCTGGCACCCCCTACCAGACAATTGCCTGTAGGTACCTGCTGCTCTCAGAGGTCTCTCCCCCTGTTCACCAGGTCCCAGGCTCCAGAGGGGGCCAAATTCCACTGCAGGGCAGGTATGCAGAGTGGCATGCCCACTGTCTGCATCACTTCATTGCCAGGTCCTCTCATTAGGCAGTTCACCCAGATCTTGTTCCATACAACACTTGCTAGAACACTGTTTCCTGACCCATGAACACATAATGGTTCCTCCTTGTGCGACCTGTTAGGTCCAAATTCTATTTGGCAAAGAGGTTTTGCCACCTCTGCAGCCTTCTTGGCTCTTCTTCCCCAACACGTCTGCTCTACCCAGCAAGGCTGGTCTCATCCTCTCCTGTACTTGTAAGGCTTTTCCCTGCTTATGCTCAGACTAGGTCCCCTGCCCAGAAGCCCTTCATTTTCCAAACTCTGACTTGCCTTTTCTTGGAGGTCCAGTTTCAGGCTTCCCTCTTCTATAATTACTCTAGCTCCCATTCTTTCCTTTTCTCAACTCCTAATAAACTCACAGCAAGTACCAGTTCAGGCTCATTCTCAATTGTCCTCAATCAGTTGCCAACCCCAGTTCTCTTTACTGAGCTTATTGGCTTACTAATACTAATAAGCAATGCTATAGATATTAATGGTACCTATTTCATAGGATGCCATGTGAATTACTGGAGGCACAGCAGTGCCCAACATGTAGGAAGCGCTCAATCGATCCCAAACATCAAGGAAGCAGAGGCTAGGGGCTACCCACTCTCCTAGGCTGGCAACCGCCTTAGATGAAGTCACTTCCAGTTTTCAAAGCTGAGACTCTTATGGCCTCAGAGAAGCCACAAAGTAAGGTGGTGTGGAGGATTAGCCCTGGAGCTCTGCCCAACTCACAGGCAACACAGTTGGCTCACAAGGCAGCAAGATAGAGAAGAGACGGACAGCAAGGCTATAGGTCCCTGCTTAGGGTCAGAGCAATAACAGTCACTGATTTCACAAAGAAAGAAAGAAGACAGATACTGTCAAGCCAAAGAGGAGCTTCATAACTGCCCCCTTCCCAAACAAATTTTGGGGAATTAGCAATGTACTCTACACATAGACACCAAACCATTCATTTTCCCCACTACTTTTACATCTAAAAGAAATATGGTAAGTACTTCGCCCTTCAACAGATGCTGTGGTTCTGGCATCTGACTCAACCTGTTTCCTAAGTGGGCTCTTCCTCTCATGGAGGAACACCACCCACCCCATCAAAAGAATCAAAGCAGAGCACAGCATGCACACACCCAGCAGCAAAAGGCAGAGTACAGGCCCTGGAAACAGACCTCTGCAGAGTAGAGACCCAGCTCTACCATATACGAGCAGTGTCAAATGGGAAAGCAGCATCAAATGCTCATCTTTTCTTTTTTTTCTTTGAGACAGAGTCTTGCTTTGTTGCACAGGCTACAGCGAGTGCTGTGGCATCATCATAGCTCACAGCAACCTCAAACTCCTGGGCTCAAGCGATCCTCCTGCCTCAGCCTCCCGAGTAGCTGGGACTACAGGTGCAAGCCACCACACTCGGCTAATTTTTTCTATATATTTTTAGTTGTTTGGCTAATTTCTTTCTATTTATAGTAGAGACAGGGTCTCACCTCAAGCGATCCTCCTGCCTCGCCCTCCCAGAGTGTGAGGACAACAGGCTCAAATGCTCATCTTAAAACATGGGGCTGTTATTTATCTTTGAGGTGAAGCTTTGAGGATCACATTAAATTCTGTTTGTGAAAGCCCTGTGAAAAATGGCATGGCACCTAACATACATTAAACTTCAAGGTTACTAACTATGGGTTTGATTTCTCAAAGCAAAACTAGCTACTGCTGCAAAGGACAGGAAATCAGATGCTAAGAGCAAAGACAGTCATATGTACAGCCAAAACCAAGGAGCTGGCTAGAGGGGAAAGTGACTTGGTGAGAACATTCAGTTCCTGCCCCAAAATTACTGTTTCGGGGAGCCACTTAATGGCCTCAAATACCCACAGAGGAGCTCATTCCAGGAGCTGCTCCAACGGCTGCTCCAGGAGGAGGGCAGCAGATGCCATCCCCCAGAGCCTGATGCCCCTTCAGAGGGCACCTCACCTCACTCCCTCCTTTAGGCATCTCCACTGGCTCTTCCCTGGCATGGCAGAGGCCAGGGATCCCACATAGCTGGGAAGCAGGCTTAAATCAAGGGCCAAGGAGGAGTGAACTGCACCTCCCAGCTCAAATGAGAAAGGGAGGTAGAGGAGCAGGGAGGGGAGATCTCACACCCAGCTTGGCTCAAACATGCTTTAATCAATATCACTTTGGAATCAGGCGCTGCCTCCCATGCAAACACAGCTTCCCCAGGCCCCGAGAATGGAAAGAGACTACAGTGAGGAGCTGTGGGGCTTATCCACCGTATCAGTATTCTGGCAAGGACCCCCAAATGCCATGGCTGGAAACACAAGCCAAGGATAGGCTTCCATTTCCCAAACAGGAAAAGGGCTCTGTGGGAAGCAACATCCTGTCGTGTGAGGCTCCAGCTCTGTAAGTGCTGCTCAGGGAAACGAAGCTTTCCTTGCTCTGCTAAACCGAAGTCCACCCTGCTCCTTGGAAGCCACCTCCTCCCTCAAGACACCACTCTCCCCTAAGGTTGCCAATGTCCTCTTCCTTTTTATTCACAAATCCAACAGATACTTGTCAATTCTAATTTTGCTTTATCTCAATCTCTCTGAAGTACCACTGCTAATCATTCCTTTTTTCTGTGAATACTATTTCCTTGGTTCCTATACACTACTCTCTTGCTTTTCTCACCTCTCTAGCTTTCTTCCTCATCCTCATAACTGTGCCTTAAATGCTGGTGTTCCCCAGAAGCGCACCCTAGGCCTTTTCACATCCCTCTCCATAGACGATCTCATCTATTCTTACACCATCTACAAGGAGAAAATGCCCAAATACATAGCTTCAGCTCAGACCCTTTCCTGAACTTCAAATCTATATAGCTAACAGTCTATTTGGATATCTCACAGGGATTCCAAACTCAACACATCCAAAACAAAACCCACTATCTCCCCGACACCTGCTCCTCTTGCCACCTTCCCTATCACAGTGAATGTTATCACCATCCAACCAGGTGTCCAAGCTGGAAAGCTTGAAGGTCAGTGATCACCGACATTCCACTTTCCATCACCTCTAACACCCATTTGATTACCTTGCCCTGCTGAATTTACCTTAAAAAACAAAACAAAACAACCCTCATATGTCCACTTTTCAGATCCCTACTCAGCTGGGTGGACTACCATCATCTGGGCCCTGGCTCAATTTTCTAACTGTTGCAGTTTTCTAACTAGTCCCACTGCCTTCAGTCCTGCCTCCATTCAGTCAACTGTCCACACTTTAGCTGAAGTCATCTTTTTAAGTACAAGACCAGTCATGTCATAGCCTGACAGAAATCTCTGCAGCAGCTCCCTGCTGCTCAGATGTACCAAGGCCCTACTTTCTAGTCATGAAGAATGACTTACAGATCCCCAACAGTTCCATGTTCTCTCAATTCTCTTTGCCCTGGACACCTGCCACTCCCTATACCCAGAATACTTTTCCGCTTTCTTCCATGCCCCTGTTAATTCCCTGTGTTCTTCAGGACTCTAATTGGATGCCACTGCTCCTCTAGGAAGGGGGACTGGGGTAGAAATATGGCTTCCTAGAGAATTTCCTGTTTCCTCTGCAATAGCAGTGTGCTATCTGGTGACCCCCATGAGGCTGCTAAAAGGCAGGAACAGTATTTTATTCTTCTTTGTACCCTCAGTGTCTAGTATACGGTTTGGTACATGGTATCAGTAAATGTCTACAAATAAAATAAAGCACTACTCCTGATGTATGAGCCCAAGGGGCAGGTGGGAAGGTGCCAAACCCCAGCTCCCCTACCTAGTTATCAGGGTGGTTCTAGAAGTTCTTAGGTATGAAGCTCAGGATTCATTGGCATCCTAGCCACCTAAAGTAAATGACAAGTGCCAAAGGCCAGGTCTCTGAAGGATCCTAGATGGAAGTCCTCTGATAGTTAATAAGAGTCTCAAAGCCAGGCAGCTGCTGCTAGGAAAGAAAGGGTCAAAGGGTGGCTTGCTGGGAGAAGAATGAGGACTTCCAGGAGATGAATAAGAGGAGGGGCAAACAAAGACATCCAGGAAAGTGACTTCAGAGAGACCCTCAAATTAGACGAGTAGCCCTAGCACTCTGGGAGGCCAAGGCAGGCGGACTGCTCAAGGTCAGGAGTTCGAAACCAGCCTGAGCAAGAGCGAGACCTCATCTCTACTATAAATAGAAAGAAATTGACCAACTCATATATATAGAAAAAATTAGCCGGGCATGGTGGCGCATGCCTGTAGTCCCAACTACTCGGGAGGCTGAGGCAGCAGGATTGCTTGAGCCCAGGAGTTTGAGGTTGCTGTGAGCTAGGCTGATGCCACGCCACTCACTGTAGCTTGGGCAACAAAGCGAGACTCTGTCTCAAAAAAAAATTTAGACGAGTAGCGACTGTCTAATGAACTCTCCCGTGTGTACGCAAGGCATGGAGGTAGCGCCTAGGCAGAGCATCCTCACTCTACACTCAGCCCCTGCCAGTTAAAGGCATTTACCTGTTGGGTCCTCCAAGGAGGGTCAGTGCCATCTGACTGGCACACACACCTGTCATCTCCAGTCTCCGCTCCAGGGTCAGTCCGTGCTTCTCAGCCACGGATAGCAGCTTTTTATGCAGCTCATAGGAAACACTTGGGACAACCAGGCCAGAGTCTGTGGTTCAAAAGGTGGAGAAAGAAAGGGAAAGTGATTATGGGAAACAAGGTTCAAAAATGAGTGTACTCAATCCAATATTGTGTGAATGCCCACATTTTAAGACTGATCCTCCCCTGGCCTAGACTCTTTGTCTTGTGGGGCTGAGGCATGCTCTGCAGCCCTCCAGAGCTCAAGTAGTAGGTGGTGAACTGAGTAACAACTTGTTCCAGGTCACCACAAAGAAGAGACGAACTTAAGCTCCCTCAGCAGTTTAGCTTTAGACTATAAAGGCCAAATCCACCATGATACATCCACCACGAACTATGGAGAAACGGCCAGCACATAGCACATAACAGCAACTCATACACTGTGTTAGAAGAGTGCGTGCTTTCCCCACGTAGGGAAGTGCTGATCTGGGCAGTGGGCTTTCCTCACGAGCAGGCTCCTCATCCTTCCTGAAAAGCGGAACAGACACCAGCTAACCCTCTGACCCCCTGGCCCCTGCTGTTCTGGTCAAACTCAGGGCAGGATGACTTGCTGGTTGCATCTGCTCCCTACTTGCTCTTCCTTCTCTCTTCTTTTTATATCTTCCTCTTTGCTCAAGAAATTCAGCTAGCAACTTGTTTTCTCAAATAATTTCTCCCCATTTGAGGTGGGTATAACCCAATACACCACAGGGAAAGAGTATACGGAAAGTAACCTATGGCTTTAAGCTACTCAGAATCTAGAACATTTTTTATTCACCACAAAAAAGACAACTCTATAAAGGATGGGGAGAATTACCGTCATTAAAAGTACATCGTGGAAAAAAATAACAAAGAAAAACAAAAATAACAACAAAAAAGAAAGACAAAACAATAAAAAAAGTACACCATGGAAAGTACCTGGTTTTTTAAACTCAAAGCCAAAGTCTGCTGTGGCTGGTATACTTAAAGAAGTCTATAGTACTGTGCTTCCTCGAAAATAAGACCTACCCATAAAATAAGCCCTAGCAGGATTTCTAAGCATTTGCGCAATATAAGCCCTACCCCGAAAATAAGACCTAGTGATGGGCATAGCTGCACAACCCATGCATTTCATCGTGGAGCGGTAAAGACGATAAGTAGCCCTTCTCATCTGCCCCATCCTGACAGCTACTATCCCAGAGGTGACCGGAAAGGTGCGGGCAGCCCCACCAACAAGGTCAGCTCCCCCTGTCAGGTCCCGGCCATCCTGTGCGTGCTGCAAGCTAAGGCTGTGATGGGAAAGTCTCCTCAGTGAAGTGAGGAGCTGGACGCTCCGCTTTAGGTATTGTGTGTCCCCAGGGGGAAGGAGGAAAGCTATGGCTGCCATTTTACTCAGCGCTGTGGGCCTCTCTCACTCCCCACAAACACCAGGGGATAGAGGAAAAGCTTCAGCAAGCAGTCTCCCACTGAGCCCAGAGAGATCATTTCTGTTCCACCAATCTGCTTCTGTGCAGACTGGACCCAGTGCTCACTGGATCTCTGATAAATAAGCCAGTCCTGCTCATTTAATGAGGGCTCTATTGCTCAACATGAGAGATTGGGGCCAATGGTTCTAAAGGAAATAGAGTTGCAAGAAATTCAGGATGGAATTTGGGGTTTGGAGAGTTATGATGATGTTCCAGGAGAAGAAGACTTAACTACATTCAAATAAATGTAGATTGTTGTACTGTACTTAAAGAAAAAATAACACATCCTCTGAAAATAAGCCCTAGGGTGTCTTCTTGAGGAAAAATAAATATAAGACCCTGTCTTATTTTTGGGGAAACA
This sequence comes from Mirza zaza, assembly GCA_008750895.1. Taxonomy (NCBI): domain Eukaryota; kingdom Metazoa; phylum Chordata; class Mammalia; order Primates; family Cheirogaleidae; genus Mirza; species Mirza zaza. Next base: position 8,093 of record VSMD01135260.1, on the reverse strand, counting down.
CGGTATTATTATATGTATCCATATCAACAAACCAGTGCTGTTTCAGGGCCCAGAAAAACAAGACAAGAAAGAAACAGCGAACTCAAAAAATTGTGATCTGCAATGGACTACTTTTGCCTTGACAAGGTCTTCCTCCCTTCAAGATGCCAATGCCACCTTACAAATGCCCAGGCCACTGGGCTGGCCACAGGGGAGCATACCCTTTGTCAAAGAGCCCCATCTGGCTTCACTGGGTGATGGACCAACAAACACAAAGCCATTGTGAGATTGCATGTAACTAGTTCTGTCTGGCTGGATCAGATGCCCTTTTAGATCCTGTGTCCTCAACTCTACTGGACTATAAATTCCTTGAGAGAGGGAAATACATCTTGTATTTCTTTTTTGAGGCAGAGTCTTACTGCTGCCCTGCACAGAGTGCCGTGGCGTCAGCCTAGCTCACAGCAACCTCAAACTCCTGGGCTCAAGCGATCCTCCTGCTTCAGCCTCCCAAGTAGCTGGGACTACAGGCTCATACCACCACACCCAGCTATTTTTTTTATTTTTAGTAGAGATGGGCTCTCCCTCTTGCTCAGGCTGGTCTCAAACTCCTGAGCTCAGGCAATCCTTCCTCCTCGGCCTCCCAGAGTGCTAGGATTACAGGCATGAGCCACCATGCCCAGTCACACATCTTGTATTTCTTTAGCTCTTGATTGCTCAACTTGTTCCAGCTACAATTATCAACACAGGTGAGTTCTCATCAGGTACTCAAATATATAAATGGTGTAAATCTAGTGCTATTTCTGGCCTGGCCTAACTGTAAGGTAGAAGTTTTCAGTAAATTCATCATCATTCCATTATTCTAGTGTCCTACAGTGAAAAAAACTCTTTCTCACTGGTATTCATGAGAAATCTCTTGAGAGTCTATCAAGCATCCAGTCTTGCCTGCATAGATTCTTAAAACCACACAGAATATGGCTACAGCTTTATGTTTCAACAATAGGAAATCAAGTACAAAGACTGAACCTATAGCACACAGGTCTATATCCTCTCAAGGGAAGACAGAATAATAATATAATGATGACGATAAAAATGTTTAACATATCAAAATAAAGACTCTCCTGTGGGTTAACAGAGCCCCTTTACTTGGGGTCCTACCAAGTCCTATTCCTGTCTTGGGCAGAGACAACAAACAGAGCCACTAGATGCACTCAGTCTCTCCTCCACCTCTTTCTGAAATGTCAGTCACTGATGTCCCAGGTGCCAATGCTGTAGGCTGCTGCCTGGCCTTGCATGTCAACAGCTGATTAAAACAGGCATCTTTATGGCCTGCTTGAGACACACATATTCTCAGAACTGATTAAGCTGAACAGTTCTCAAGAGTTCCATGCCACTAACAACCCCAAACCCGTCAAACAAGTCACGCACCTGCCTATTTCAAACACTCTCTTTACCTGCAAAGTCACGCAAGGGAAAGCTTTCACTCAAGTCTATGCATTTTTTCACCTATTTATCAGTATTCTTTCTGTTGGATTTGAAATGCATCAGGGCAGTAAGTCTTGGGCCTACTACTCCACAAATCGAGTTTGCTTTTTGGGTCTGACTCTTGGCTATGTATACAGGCAGACAGCTCCCTCTGGTTCCGAGGGCTCTCTCGGAGCAGGCAGAAGCATTTTCTGCTAGCTTTCCCCTCAAAGTCCTTAGGGGTACAAAACTCATGGTATAGGGAGAGGAGAGATCACCCCGCCCTGGCTGGCTAGATGCCACAGCTGAAAATAGTATGGCTCTTACCATCCCCTCACTGATCTGTGTTAGGGGGACAGGGCACCATTGATCAACTGGCATATTTTTGTAGTCTAGGGAAAGACAAAGCCAAGACCCTGTCTGCTCAGAGTCTGGCAGTTGCAGGGTCTAGGACTCCACTGTACTCTATCCTGATTGCTTCTCTGAAAGGAACGTGTAAGCACCACAAAATATTCCTTTTAAACATTTATACACAGAGTCCAACCAGTTAGACTGGCTTATCAGAAACAGGCAGAGGGAATAAAATAAACTCCAAAGGAAGAGAACTAAGAACATTGCGTGTAAATGGCAAACAATAACATTGCAAAAGCCTGAACATGGGCCAAACCTAATTATGTTTGGGTTGGAAGGTGACTCTTTATTGTTCAGAATCAAGACAGTAAAATCAGTTAGGGTTTCTTTGAATATTAATATGTATTTTACAGCTGTTGGTAAAACAAGGGAGACATAATTATAACCAGTTTGTGACATGCCGACTACTTCTTATGATCTGACTTAACCTTAGGGTATCAAGGAAAATAACTCAAGCACACTCACTATGGGCCAGGAAAGAAGAGTCCTCCCTGCAAAACTGACCTCCATCGCATGAGGCTGGGGTGGTCTCTTCAGGCCATGGAACCCAGTCGCCTAGCGCCACATGTGTCTGCTGCAGTCTGCCCCTTATCATGTCCTCACTTTTGCACTGCTCATTCCAGACACCTATTTTAAGGGCTTTCCCTCCCTTATGGACACATATGCACGCTCTTACACCTTCCATCACACTTCCCACCCTCAGACACCCTTTAGCACCATGTCATGTCCAAGCTTTCTCTCTCCTTCCAACAGCCTCACAACAAAGTGCCATCTCAGATCAACTCAATCCTCTCACTGATGTGGCCCTTCAACTGGAAAGGCCGTGTGTCTCATGTCTTATCAGTGAGGAACACAGCTCATTAGCAGGCATGAGATTTCTCCAGGACTACGAATTCTGACTCCATTCTGTGGTGGTCACAAAATTGGGTGGTGATGTCACACTGGTTCCTTTTGAGATATAAAGCCATTGGTAAATTTATACCATCAGAGCAATGTACATACAACCCCTCTAGATCTACATTAAAGTGACCACAATTTGCTGGCAAGGCAATTTGACATCAAGTATATGTCTGAAGGAAGGATCTGTTATAAGAAGCCTATATACATACTCCCAATACTCTGTCCCCAAAGACCTCTCACCATCTGGGCCTGTCTACTCGCCACCTTCCCCTGGCACCCAACGTGCATTGCACCCCAGACATTTTGGCTGCCTTTTGGTTCCTAAATATCCCAAGTTCCTTCTGGCCTCAAGAAACAGGTCCCTTCACATGCTTTCCCTCTCCTGGCATTCGCTTCTCTTTTCCAACACCACCCCCACACATAGCTGACTCTTCATTCATTCTTCAGGGCCAGCATGCCACTATTTCCCTACCACTCCTCTCCCCCATTTACAACAACTAGACCAACCCCCCATCCACACTGGACTGTATTCCTCCAGGCTAATACTCCACTGGAACAAGCTGTGGACTCAAGAGGTAAAGAACTTCTCAACAAGATAACTTACTAATTATGAAGGGAAAAATTATCTTTACAATGAAGAAATCTGGCATATGACACCTTACCAAGTAATTGAACTTAGCCCCAGTGATGGGACAAACTGATGTTACGCATTGAGAAAGACAAAACCCCACTAAAATCCTGGAAAACATGTTTAACATGGATCAGATCAAAAGGAAACAATCAGTAAATCAAAACTAAGGGACATTCTGCAAATCAACTGGCCTAGACTCTTCACAAATATCAATCTCACAAAGATAACAAAACTTGTGGGAACTATTCTAGATTAAAAGAAACAACACAGATAATATGACAACTGAATGTAATGTGCAATGGCTGATTAAAAATGCAGCTATAAAGGACATTATTGGAACAACTAGAAAGTTTTACATATGGAACATAAATTAGATAACAGTTTTATATTACTTTAAAATTTCCTGAGAGCAATCCTGTCATGTGATAAATATTCCACTGAATATATGTGCTGTGGAAGTTATTTAGGGGTGAAATGCAATGATGAGTGAAACCAAATGCGTCAGAAATATGTCTGTGCGTGCATATGTATGTATGTATGTATGTATTTTTGAGACAGAGTCTCACTCTGGCCTGGACTAGACCTGGTCCTGGTCCCAACCTGGTCCTGCCAGGTTGCCATGGCGTCAGCCTAGCTCACAGCAACCTCAAACTCCTGAGCTCAAGCAATTCTTCTGCCTCAGCCTCCTGAGTACCTCAGATTACAGGCATACGCCACGATGTCTGGCTGATTTTTTCTATATATATTTAGTTGTCCAATTAATTTCTTTCTATTTTTAGTAGAGACAGGGTCTCGCTCTTGCTCAGTCTGGTCTTGAACTCCTGACCTTGAGCGATCCTCTCACCTCAGCCTCCCAGAGTGCTAGGATTACAGGCGTGAGCCACCACGCCTAGCCTGTATTTATTTTATATAAAGCAAATGTGTCAAAATGTTGACTGATGACCGCTAAATGAAGAGTATATGGTATTTTCATTATACTATCCTAGCAACTTTTCTGAAAGTTTTATTATCTGTATGATTTTTTATCTTTTATTATCTGTATGATTTTTTTATTTTTTAATATGAAGGAGGTAAGTGAAGACAGAGGTTCAATTTCCTTTTTTTTTTTTTAAAGATAGAGTCTTGCTCTGTAGCCCTGGGTAGAGTGCAGTGGCATCAGCCTACCTCACAGCAACCTCAAACTCCTGGGCTCAAGCAATCCTCCTGCCTCAGCCACCCAAGTAGCTGGGACTACAGGTGCATGCCAAAATACCTGCCTAATTTTTTCTATTTTCAGTAGAAACAGGGTCTCACACTCAGGCTGGTCTTGAACTCCTGAGCTCAAGGGATCCTCCCACCTTGGCCTCTCAGAATGCTAGGATTATAGGCGTGAGCCACCATGCCTGGCCAAAAATTTTTTTGAGACAGAGTCTCACTCTGTTGCACAGGCTAGAGTGCTGTGGCATCAGCCTAGCTCACAGCAACCTCAAACTCCAGGGCTCAAGTGATCCTCCTGCCTCAGCCTCCCGAGTGGCTGTGACTACAAGCACACACCACTATGCCTGGCTAAATTTTTCTGTATATTTTTAGTCGTCCAGCTAATCTCTTTCTTATTTTCAGTAGAGACAGGGTCTTGCTCTTGCTCAGGCTGGTCTCGAACTCCTGAGCTCAAACCATCTAACCACCTCGGCCTACCAGAGTGCTAGGATTACAGGCGTGAGCCACTGTGCCCAGCCCCAAATTTTTAGCATAAAAAGTTGGAGAGAAAAAAGAGAAACAGAAAGTGCTTCCACATATGATCAATAATGTTTGCAGAGTAACAACACACCAAGTCAGTGGTGAAGAAGAGAATGTCACGGGGTAGAAAAGATAAAAAGACCCTGTACCCAGAGTCTTACAATCTAGCTGGGAAAAAAAATGTGTATGTGCAAACATCAGAGCATACACAACAGTCCTAAACTGTGTTATCCTGAGCACAAGTGCAAAGTGTGGATTTTAAGGTCTTAATTTGAACTATGCCTTGAAAGTCAGGCAGGATTGTAGTCATAATGAACAGAAGAGGGACTCCAGGTAGAACTGGGAGGAACCATGAACAAAGTTCCAGAGGCCAGAAAGGGTGTGACACACACAGATGAAAACATCCCTACCTAGAGCCCAGCGGCTGGTGTGAAAGCTCAGCTTAGAGTAGTGGGGCAGGGCCAGACTTCAGAAAGCTTTAAAAACTGAGTTGTTTTATGCAAGTTGTCTTAAGCAATATGAAATTGACAGGTGTAGAAAATGAGGCTAGAAAGACCAGGAAGAACTGATTTCAGGGGACACAGGGAACCTATGGGGTGGCATAAGAAACTGAAAGGTCATGAGAATTTCAGGGGGAAATCTAAAGGAAGATAAGAATCTGGAACCAGAATGAATACTGAGGATAAAGGAAAATTTTCTGCCAGGGCTGCTACAGAACAAATCTCCAGTGTCTGCTATTAAATTTTAGAAAATGGCCTCCTGAGTCCTTTCCAGACTTGAATTTTCATGAAAAGGAATAGGGAAAGGTAGTCCCAGAGATTCACGCTGGACACGTAAAGAATTGTGAGTCCACTGAAACAAATGGGAATGCCAAGGAGTCAAGGATATGGGTGAGTGTGAACAACCAAGCTCTGGTGTGTTCAATTTGAGGAGGATGAGAGATACACTGAAATCAAACCTTCTTGCTCTGTCTAGATACTTGTGGCTCTGAAATGGCAAGAGGCACATATTAGCAAAGGAGTCACATTAGCACAGACTAATGCAGTTCTGGAATGACTAACTGGCAGTTTCATCAAAAACTCAGGTGTCAGGCCATAATCCTCCAGCCCTTAGTTTGAGCTTATAATCTTAAAATACTGGGAACAAGTTGCCAAGCGACCTTTTCTAGTGGGGTAAGAGTTCAGCCAAGACACCTGTCTTAATAGTACTGCTCAAAAAACTCATGATATCACCAATGACCACAAGCAAGCCCTTGAGATCTATGACAACCGTCCACCTGATTAGTCAGGCCCAGGAACTCTGAAGGGTTCCAAGTTAAAGAGACTGATTACTTCTTCCACTCCTGGCACTGGAGGATCTGCTAGAACACAAGGTTCCCCAAATCAACCAAGTCACTGTCAAGGACGTCTGCCTGCTGAGAAACAATTTCAGAAACTAGGCTCCTTTCCTTTGCTCAATAAAAAAATGTGGGCCAGGCACGGTGGCTCAAGCCTGTAATCCTAGCTCTCTGGGAGGCCGAGGCTGAGGGATTGCTCAAGGTCAGGAGTTTGAAACCAGCCTGAGCAAGAGCGAGATCCCATCTCTACTATAAATAGAAAGAAATTAATTGGCCAACTAATATATAGAGAAAAAATTAGCTGGGCATGGTGCTGCATGCCTGTAGTCCCAGCTACTCGGGAGGCTGAGGCAGCAGGATCGCTTGAGCCCAGGAGTTTGAGGTTGCTGTGAGCTAGGCTGATGCCACGGCACTCACTCTAGCCTGGGCAATAAAGTGAGACTCTGTCTCAAAAAAAAAAATAAAATAAAATAAAAAATAAAAA
>VSMD01135258.1:0-43808 GCA_008750895.1 Mirza zaza | reverse complement strand
CCTGCTGGCCGGCCAGCACTTGCACAACGCGCCCTGACTCACCGTCGCCCGGCGCGGGGAGGGTCCCCGAGGGCCGGCCTCGCCTCCAAGGCAGTCCCGGGCTTGGAGCGGCTGCCACGCGGGGTGGCCTCGGCGGAGCCAAAACTCGCCAGCGGCGGCGAGCCTGGGGCCAAGGCCTGGCCCAGTCACCCAGCACTTGTGCCAGCGGCCGCCAGCTGCGGCCTGGGGTGGCCTCCGGGCCCAGTTGCTCTGGCTAGAGGCTCTCGTCGACCTGGCGGGAAAACGGTGGCCTCACAGAGCGAGGGGACCTGCGCTGCTGCCTGGCGCGCGTGCCCAGGCCCTGGCCGTGCCAGCTTGGCCCCGGCGCCCTCTGAGGGCCAGTTGTGCAGGGGTTTTGGAATAATTCTTTCACGTAGTTTTTCATTTTATAAAGGGTGTATTTTACTCTCTTTCAGGAGAGTCGCGGTGCCCTCTGGTCAATATTTGTTCTTTAGTTTCAACATCCTTAGACGCATTAAAACCCTCCCTGTTAAATATTCTCCAGAAACGCAACCCTGGTCAGGACAGGAAATATTTTAGCAGCCTCGGTGGTCGCCTACTTACTCTGTGGCACTTCTCTGAAACCACTTTGAAAAACACCTACCGATTGTTTACGATGCAGTTTTATTTCAAAGCCACATTGGAGTTTTGTTTTCAAAACAGCTGAGTTGGCTGAGAAATGGACAAAGGAAAAGAGTCAACAAGATTCTATAACGTCAATGGCCAATTAAGTCAAAATGCTGTGACTAGTTTAGGTATTTTGCCTTCGTCATGGCACAATCTATTCACCATGTGTTTTCTCTTACCATTCAAAGTTCCACTCCTCTGATCGAAGCAGTCAGAAGATGCAACTTTTGATTGAGAATTAATGATGCGGCAAAGAAATATATTTTCTTAAGATTTCTTTCATACAATATCAGTTGTGTCTTCATGGCCCAAATTAGAAAGAACCGAGATGAACTTGGACCATTTTGCAGCAGCAGACCTGAAATAGGAGGAAGTGGGGGAAGAGGAAGGTGGCTGCCGAACAGGAAAAAAAATAAGGAATTGTTTGGTCTTCAGACCAGCCCTTTATATATACCGCATTGGGGCTGCTTCTGAGCCTCTGAAAAGACACCTGTGGCTTCCCTGGGTTTCCTATCACTTCCTGCCTGGTTCTCCACTTGCTTCTCACCGTCCCCTCCATTCCTGCACCAATTTTGAGTTCCAGCAATGTCTGGGCAATTGATGATGCATTTAATTCCTGACTGCCCCAGAGCTAGGAAAGCCTGTTTCTGGCCAATAAGCTAACCAGGAGATCTTCTGATTGGACCAGTTTTATCAAAGCCTGTATAAACCCAAACAGCTCCAATAAGGTCTGCTCCAGAGTCCCTCCTGCACGAACCATGTGTTTGGCCATACGTGTGGTATGTATCTGGCCATGCGTTTGGTAAGCACCCTGGGTGGGAAAGGATTTTAGGGCACCTTTCTGTCTCCTACCCAACATTTGCATCTCCTCTTCAGTATTTCAGAGGAAAAGGCTTCCAGTTTTTTTCTCGAAGTCTTCCAGTGATGGAGAAAGCTCCTGGCTGAGCCTAATTGCCTTTGGACTGTCATTTCTGTCCCCAAAATTCTTCTAATATTACTGGCCTTTCAACCATTTCTCCTAGAGCACATTCTGGTGGTCCCCGCACACACTGTATGTTGAATAAATGTAGGGGATTTGGGTGCATTTTTATGGTGGACTGTTTTTGCAACAACATGTTTTCATTTATTTGTTAGGTGTTTAAAAGCTGGTGTAACCGTTCCCCTCCCTCTTCTCTCTCTCTTTTAATGATAAATCATTGAACCTTAGTGTTCCAGATTCCAGCAAAGAAAAACAGTTTATTTTGGCATCTTTTCTTGGGTTTCTTCACGATTACAAACACGTAAATTCAGGTCAGCTGACGTTTTTAACTTCAGTGCTTTGAAATTTAGCCCCATAAAAATAACTTTTCAAATATGTGTATATATAATATTGAAAGGAAATATATTCATAGTGATTACCTCATAGTGTGTGATAGGATTAGGGACATATAAAGTTTTTTTTTCTCTGAACGTTTTTGTATTTTTTGAATTGTCTATATTGAAAATGTTTAATGAGAAAATAAAAGAAATATTTCCTTTACAAACATATTTCTTGCTTTTTTTCTATAAGTATAATAAAATAATGATTTAAATTACATCTACGTAATGTACACAAAAGTTCATTTCCTTGCCATGCTTCAAGAGACAGACCGTGTTTCATTCATCTTGGTGTCCTTGTTCCTTCCCTCCACTTTTCCACAGGTTTTATCAAAAAACTTGCACATAGTAGGTGCTCAATCAACAGATACTGATTTAATTTCTTTTACTGAAATTACTTTATGTAAGCTTCGTAAAACATTTATTTTTTAAAAAGCAGGTCAGAGGTCACCCTTTCTAACATATAATTTCTCAGAATTTAGCTCTTGAAGCAGAGGTGGCTATTTGTTATTTCACCAAAAAATTTGTACTCCCCTTCCATGGTATATAGCTTGAGACTACATCTGCCAGCCTCTGCCTTCCCTACATCCTCTTCCTGAAGCTCTATAAGACCACAAGCCTAAATTCTGGTTCGTGGAAGGTACTATGTGTCATTCCCAGACAGACTCATAAAACTGCCTTCCCAATTGTCCATGTTCTCTTTTCTTCTCTTGTCTACACTGTTGGAGCCTTTGACTGCCTGGGCCCCTACCGGTGATTGACTTTATGTGAATGAGTAATAAACTTCCTTTGGATTAAGCTACTGAGATTTGGGGCATTACCTGGAACACAAGTTAATGTTACCTTGACACTAACAGCAGCAAACAAATCACTAACTCCTAGAAAAGATTTTAAAAATGTTTTTACCACAATTGAAAGAAGAGCTAAAGCAAGATATTCATGTTCTTACCTTCATAAAACTGAAATATTTCCAACCAGCTCCATTTTATACAAAGTAACATTTATATCCACATCCTGACAAAGAGGCCAAGAAAAATGAAAAACAAGGAAATTGGGCAGCATTTATCTTCTGATTGCATTTAAAAGATGCCAACAGAATTGGTTGAAAATGAAAAAGGTTAGTCAGCCCATGTTTTCAGATAGAAAGAGTCAAACTAATTTTTTTAAATAAGGTTTTTTCAGTGGTTGCAAAGCCATAAGTTAATCTCATCAATTTTGATAAAGAAATAATGTGGGTCCCACCAACTGAATTATCTCTGGGATACCTAGTTATGGCCATCAGTTGGGTGCAGGCAGAGAGAAAATGGGCAGATGAATGAGCGGTTTAGAGTTGGTTGCCAGTATGTGCCTGAAATTCCTGCTTATAGGGGGCGCCTTTTGGTGATGGTGCCATTCTCTGTAGGAACAGAGAATCTGGTTTATGTGGAGCTGAGGGGTGGGTCCACTGCAATGATCTGAAATGCACTTACTTAATCCAGGATGTTGTTGATTTTTGTGTTGATGCTTCAACCTCATATGCATATTTTTTGGCTATGATATAAGCATAACTTCCTGTAGAAATCATTAACTGCAGTGGAAAATTTTAGCAATGACGGAATTAAGTATTACATGTGCTCATTTATATAGAATACTGCTGAAAAATGTTAGGTTGTTAAACAGAAAGTTTAAGGAAGTTAAACCATTCTTTGTTACATCCATCCATAGGGTTTTTTGTTTTTTTTTAAAGATGGCCTGGAATTTTTACTTAACTCTTATACTAATATTTAACTTTTAATGATATTTGTCTAGACTTAAAATTCCTTAAAGAAAATGTCTTTGCATGCTTCTCTATGGCCGGTAGTATAATGTCTTGTTCACCTCATAGGTGCACTTTTTAAATTTAACCTTATTTAAACTGGTAGTTTTAGAGTAGGTTACTATCATTTATTGTATGACCTTGGACAGATTACTTAATTTATTCATGCTTCAATTTCTTATTTGCGAAATACAGATAGTAATAATACCTGTCTCGTAAGATTATTGTAGGGTGCTCCCTTCGGCAGCACATATACTAAAATTGGAAAGATACAGAGAAGACTAGCATGGCCCCTGTGTAAGGATGACACACAAATTCGTGAAGCATCCCATAAAAAAATAAGATTATTGTAGGAATTAAATAAGATAATATATGCGAGGTTCTTAGAAGAATACCTGGCACAGAGTATATATTATATATATTAGCTATTCTCATCACTTTTTTATTAACATTACCAGGTGTCTTGTATTTCTAAAAAAAATTCTGTGTAAATGGAATGGAGTTTTCACATTGACTTAGTTATCATTTCAGAGTCATTTTATCTAAATAAGTTGATTATCAGTGTCTGTAGCATCTAAGATCTTGACTTTTTCCCCTCATTCCCCCCACCAGTTAATACTCTATTAAAAAAACAAATCTATGCTCTGAACGAACTAGAAGTGCTGACATAACAATTAAACAATGAAGTTTAATGAAATCAACAATTATTTTGTCATGTTAAAAATTCATTCTAAGTGGTCTGTTTGGTAATTTTTTATTTTAAAATATGTCACTTTCTTAAACTGATTTTGTTTTTTCAGTACCTAGCAGTGAACAGCCAATAAGAGACACGAAGATCTTGCCAAAAGGGGCAGAAGTTCTGCAGAAGACTGCCCTGAGGAGGAAGAGCGCTAGAAATAATGGGATTCAACCAAGGACAGGAAAGAAAGGGGTATTTGTGTGTGTGCTAAAAGGCTGTCTAATATTTCTCATTTAAAAACCTTTGCTTGATAAAATATCATTTGTTTTCATCAGTTCAGGAGGCTATAACAGTACCATAGACTGGGTGCCTTAGAAACAAGAGAAATTTATTTTTCACAGTTCTGGAGGCTAGAAGTCTGAAATCAGGGTGCCAGCATGGTCAGGATCTAGTGATGTCCCTCTTTTTCCAGGTCACAGAATGTCATCTTCTCACTGTATCCTCACATGGAGGAAAGAGGGCTAGAGAGCTATCTGGGGTCCCTTACTAATTCCATTCATGAAGACCCCACCCTTATGACCTAATTACCTCCCAAAGATCCCACCTCCTAATACCATCCCATGGGAGGTCAGGATTTCAACAGATACATTTAGGGGGTGACACAAACATTCAGTCCATAACATCATCCAGTACTCAAAGTAGTTATCAGTGACCCCTCTTGCTTGCATACTTTTTCTAACCAATCAATTGCCTACTCCTGTCAATTGTTGTGACATTCTTTGTTTATGAATGAATGAATTTGTTCATTACATAAATTATAGATGTTCATTGTAGATCCTTTAGAAAAATCAGGTAAACAAAAAAGAAGAAAAAAATTAATGTATTGAATCCCACTACTTTGAAATAATCACAGCTAACATTTTGGTATAAATACCTCTGTGTGTGTGTATGTATGTCTCTGTGTTAATGGAATCATGCTGCAATACTATTTTGTAATTAATATTTGTTCTATCAATAGACTTTAACAATATTATTTCTATTAACTGTACAGTTTTCTATTCTATGGATATAATACCATTTATTAACTCTATATCCTATTATTAGTATGGAGGCTATTTCTAATCTTTTATTTTTATAACCATGCTTGTGACAAGCACTCTTGCAACTACATTAATCACATACATTCTTAATTATTTTTGTAAGATAAATTCATAAAGGCAGAAAGGTGGAGTCAAAGCCTGCACACATTTTTGGGTCTTTGAAAATGAGCCAAATGCAATATAGCTTCTTAATCTGTGCCCCAATGTCCAGTAGTTCTTTTCTCCAAGTTATATTCCTCAGCACTACCAGATTAAATTTGTAAAGAACCCTGATAATGTCACTTTCCACCTCAAAAAATTTTCAGGATGCAAAATCCTCAGTCTAGCCTTTGAGGCCCCTGTAATCCTGGCCCAACCTAGCTTTCCAGATTCACCTCTCGTTGTTCTCCCGGTATTACCCCACACCCCATGCCATCGCTTCTGCTGTCGCCACCACCTGGAGAACTCTCGATTTCCTCCCTGTCTCCACCCACGCTAGATATGATCCCTTTTTTAAACTCTCATAGCCGGGTGTGTGTAGCTCACTTCTAGAATTTACCATATTCTGTTTTATGTCTCATGGCTTTTTATGCACTCATCTCCCTTCCTGCACCACAAGCGCTTATAAAGCAGGGACTGTCCCCTGGGTCCCCCACGGCAGAAGTGCAACCGCCAGAATGGACTTGGTTATCCTGCAGCAACAATAACCCTCACACCTCAGAGGCTAAAAACAAGACAAGTTTATTTCTCATCATGCCACACATCCATCTCAGGTCGGCAGGGGCCTTTGTCACACACATGACGTCTTCACGCTGGAGTTCAGGAGGCCCCTCCATCTGAAACTGATGTGGCGGCAGGAAGAACAGAGAGCTAGACCTCTCACACAAGCAATTAATGGTCCCTATCTGAAAGTGACATTTCTGCCTACAACCCATTGGCCAAAGTTAGTCATATGGCTCTACCTGGAGGGACGTGCAGAGGATAGTGTGGTCCTTCCATAGAGCTGGGAGAAGGGGGGAATCACATAAGGAAACATGAAGTCTCTACCATGGTAGCTGGTGCCCTGGTTATAATGGACAATCAACGGACCTGTTGGAAGAATGAGCAAATGAATGAATCTATAAGTAGTTATAAAAGCAAAAGAATTCTGACTATAATAGAATGTTTCTTTTCCAAATTAACTTTCATTTTTATAAGTAGGGGAATATTAGCATATACGGGTATTTTGTTTTTCCTATTAAGTATAAATCTGTATATAGAATACAGATATGGGCATTTCTCTCTGCTTAAAGAGGGAAGGATGGAACCAGAGAATTGTGAGCACCCACATACATTGGGGAGAAGTAGGAACTGCATCAGCATCACACAAAAGAGCCAGGTAAAACAGAGTGTCCAAAACTGTTAGAGGATGAGGATGGTCCAATAGGAGGAGTGACTTTGGTGACTCTCCTGAGAAATACACTCTACATTATCCTAGTTATAATGAGACGCTAACGGGATGTTATGAAGTAAGTAGGTCATCCAAGGAGGACCCTCCTTAGGCTAGACTTGGCTGTAACATGAGAAAATGGAAGAAAAGGTGGGTGCCTGGCCAAATGCTTTGAGATAGCAGGTGAAGCTCTACCCTAGAAGTGACATAACCCAACAAATGACCGTTTGAGTTCTGTTTCCCTGGAAAAACTATATTCCAGGCAAGAATCTGTCAATTCATAACCTAGAACCTGCAACCTCAATGAATCTCTTTTTCTTTTGTGACTGATAAGATTATCATCACTCTAGAGAGGTAAAGTTTTAAGTTTAGAGAATTAAGGAAACCCATGGGCTTGCTATTTTTGAAGTGAACTTTTGGACTTAAATGTGGGTGTAATAATAATTTTTAGAGTCACTACAACATGTTGTGTGGTTTTCATTTAAGAGAATTTGTCGTATTAGGTTTGCAGCTTTACTAAAATGTTCAAAACAGTTTGAGTTTGAAATCAGCCTTTAAATATTCAAGGAAATTGGTCCATGAAATGTTTAATTTGACATGAGTTGTATAATAGTGTTTAAATATTTGGGGAAATGTGCTTAATAGATGTAAACTGAACGTTAAACAAAACTAAGTAGGGACGCGTGTTCTTTCTATGACAGTAGCGCCTGAGACGTTAAGAATCCTAGCAACAGACAAGTCCGGTAGATTTAATAGAGCAAAAATGCATGATGTCTGGCTACTACTGTTGACAACAAAATCCAAACTAATATGCTTAGCAGGAAAACCCGGTTGGCAACTACATGGGTTGCCTTTTGTATTATTCAATTTGAGGCTTGATTAGGCTTGGATCATTGGGAAATGCTTTGCCGTGTCCACCTCTCTAATAATAAGCCCAAGGTTTGTTTCTTTAAGACACTTTGGAGGTCAAGCTTTCTAAAGTGAGGGGGATTGAGAAGTGAGGATTTTAGACAAAGAGTAGGCCAAACAACCTGGGTGATCAAAGGACTTTTAAGAAAAGATTAATATTTGCTGTTATGTTGTGTTGATGCCCTTGCGTCTTCCCCCCCAAATGTCCATTAAAGTTTCTATATAAACAAACAACAAACAAAAAAAGAATGCAGGCACTTTTGAGATCTAAGTAGTTTTACTTCCTGTAGCTATTATGCAAGAGCCATTCATTCGCCAGTTGATGCCACTGCAGTATAATCAGTGGGTAGGTCGGTGATTCTTTCTTGCTGGGGACAGCAGCCAAGGTCCAGTTATTTTTCTAGAATAGACACTTCAGCTTGCCACCCGCCTGGCTGAGCTGATCTAAGATGCTGCGAGGATTCTCAGAGGGCTTATGAGCTAATAGTGCTCAGGGGTTTAGTGTCCTGAGGAACTCTGTAATCCTCTGCTTCCTGACTCCCACCCTAAGCCAGGGCCTTCTGTCAGATCCCCAGGGGTACAGGCAGTTTGAAAGCTCTGCTAAGCGACCACTCTGCTCCACCTTTGGGGGTCCTGTGAGGCACCACTCAGCGTTTCCTTAGTGATTCTGACCAGGATGTATTTCCTTCCTGTCACTCAGCCTCAGGTAGCTCGCTGAGGGTCTTCCTTTCTGAACAACAGCAGCAAAGCAAGCCACGCCATGGGGGACGTCAGCAGGGATGCTGTGGAGAAATACCTGGAGGAGAACCCTCGGTTTGCCAAGGAGTACTTCGACAGGAAGCTGCGGGCAGAGGCGCTGGGAGAAATCTTCAAGAACAGCCAGGCATCGGTCCAGGCCAGCGTGTCCTTCCCGGAGCTGACCCAGGTGGAGGAGTCGGCCCTGTGCTTGGAGCTGCTACAGATGGTGCAGGAGGAGGCGGGTGGCCCAGAGCCGGCGGTTCACAGGGCCCTGCAGAGGCTGGCGCAGCTGCTGCAGGCCGACCGCTGCAGCCTGTTCCTGTGCCGGGCCCGCAACGGCACGCCCGAGGTGGCTTCCAGGCTGCTGAATGTCACCCCCACCTCCAAGTTTGAGGACAACCTGGTGGTCCCTGACAGAGAAGTTGTGTTTCCACTGGACATCGGGATAGTGGGTTGGGTTGCTCACACGAAGAAACCCCTTAATGTCCCAGATGTGAAAAAGGTAGGTGGCCTTATGATGGTGGGACAAAGGTCAGGGAGCAATCAGTGAGAAACAGAGATGGTGCCATCCTTGTGGCATTGGTCTGGCTATAACCTGGGAATGCAAGCAGGGAGGAAGAGGAGCACTCAGGCCCAGCATTGCCAGATCTAGCAAATGAAACTACAAAGTGCCCAGCTAAACTTGAATTTCAGATTAACACTGAATAATTGTTTTAGTATAGGTATGTTCTATGTAATATTTGGCATTTTATAGGGCAATTCTATGGGCCTGGTGCCTTCCACACCTGCTCCCTTGCAAACTCCTCTGGCGCTTGGGGGATTTTGCTTCTCCCACACCTTTTGATCACAGCCGTTTGAAGATGTTTAGTTCTTTGGGATGGATTAGCTCATAAATTGATTCTTTCATCTATAGACCAAATGTGCAAGAAGAAAAAATAATGCCATTTGAAAGTTCAGATGTTGGCATTTCAATCATAAAAGTAACTTTAGGTGATGGTTAAGTGCAATTGACCACCCCCACACTCCGATAACTCATATCTATCAAGAATTTCAACCTTGTAAATGGGATATTTGGACCTTCTGAAGACCAACCACATATTGCACAAATACAAGCTTTCTTATGCCCTTTATAAAAACATAAAAATTAATTCATTCTTTTTACCATTACAATACATGTTCATTTTAGAAAAATCAAGGCTGGACATGGTGGCTCATGCCTGTAATCCCAGCACTTTGAGAGGCCAAGGTGGGAGGATCCCTTGAAGCCAGGAGTTCAAGACCAGCCTGGGAAACATAGCAAGACCCCCATCTTCACAAAAATAGAAAAATTAGCTGGGCATAGTGGCACATGCCTATCGTCCCAGCTACTCAGAAGGCTGAGGCAGGAGGATCGCCTGAGCCCAGGAGTTTGAGGCTGCAGTGAGCTATGATGATGCCACTGCACTCCAGCCTGGGTGACAGAGTGAGACCTTGTCTCGAAAGAAAAAAAAAATAAAAAAAATTTATAAGATACAAGTATACAAAAAGGGGTAATGCTAACCATCCATAATCCCTCCTCTCAGCAATAATCATGGGTACCAGCTTGGAGTTTCTCCTGGCAGCCCTTTCTCTAGATAGGTTCCATTATCATGATTTACTATTACTAAAAAGGAAGAAATGGGTTATGATGGGATGGAATTGAATGAGAGCAGCTCGTGAAAGTCTTTCTATGCAAGGGTGAGTAGGAGCAGCTGGAGAAGCAGGAGGATAATCTCCTAAATGCCTCCTGAAGCTGATTACGGTGGAAGATTCGCTCAGACCCAGGAGGTGCAGAAGTCATCAAACATGAGGGACACTTGGCAAACAACCCTGGGACACCCCTCAGGGGCAAGGGTTGCCATGGGGCCCTGTAGAACCCTCAGTCCTTCGCAGTTCCTCCCATTAGTGAGTTGAAGCTAGTTTAAGTTTGCTTGTGAGGCAGCTGCTTCAGGTAACTAAACCGATATATGCCCTTAAGGCAAAGTTCTGACACCAGCTAGAAGGCCATGTCCCCACATCCTGATGTCTTCTCATAGGAATATGCTTCTTGACAGTCTCCAGCTGGGTCCATCTCTACTGGGACATCAAACTTAAGAAAGTGACACTCAAGAATATTTTTTCCAAAATTTTTAAAAGAAGGGGTGGGTAAATGATTTTTGCCATAATGCTTTAATAAGCCCAGTTCTCTGTGTTGAGGAAAAAATAATAGAATGGAGCTGCTTGAGAGATGAGGTGGCTTTGGTCTGTTGCTGTCCATGGTGAGCATCACAAGCAGTTCGTGGTGGTGGTGGGGGGGGGGGGGCGCTTCTCCTTTCTTCCCTCGAGGACTCCTGGCTGTCCTGGATGGGACACAGAAATGTGTGCTGGAGACAGACACCCTTCTGAGCTCAGAGGAAGGACAAAGGCCTCATTTACTTTCCATTTCTACTGCTCCTAAACATTCCTTTTCCCTCTAGAGTGGTGCTTTTCAACTGTGGCTATATATTAAAATCAAATTGGTATCTTTAAAAAAAAATACTGATGTCTGAGACTCTCCATAGAGCAATTACAGCAGATTCTCAGAGGTTGGAATACAGACTTTAGTTTTTTTAAAAAGCTCCCCAGGGAATTTCAATATGCAGCCAATGTTTTTTGTTTGTTTGTTTTTTGTTTTGAGACAGTCTCGCTTTGTTGCCCAGGCTAGAGTGAGTGCCGTGGCATCAGCCTAGCTCACAGCAACCTCAAACTCCTGGGCTCAAGCAATCCTTCTGCCTCAACCTCCCGAGTAGCTGGGAGTACAGGCATGCACCACCATACCCGGCTAATTTTTTCTATATATATTAGTTGGCCAATTAATTTCTTTCTATTTATATTAGAGACAGGGTCTCGCTCTTGCTCAGGCTGGTTTCGAACTCCTGACCTCAAGCAATCTGCCCACCTTGGCCTCCCAGAATGCTAGGATTACAGGCATGAGCCACCACACCCGGCCTATATGCAGCCAATGTTGAAAACCGTTAGTCTATTGTGTGGGCATGCACAGGAGGAGGAAGTGAATTTCAAGTCAAGTGTGGAATATTACAGACAAAAAAGGCTTATGGAGTCTTCAGCCTGATTCTGTCCTATGGCAGATAGGAAGTTGAGATTGGTGGAGCTGTGTCTCCCTGGAGTACATGGTGCATGTCAGTGAATGAGACAGGCTGGGATGGAGCCACCTGACTCTGTCCCCTGTTCTTTCCTCCCTCCCCCGTACCCTTGCCATCTCACCTTGCTTTGGCTGCTGTAGTAAAATCTGCAGCGAGAAAGAAGGTGGAAACCAATGTTTCAAATGACATTTCCGAGTAAGTCTTCACCTTTTCATTGCATTTGACAATTTACTAATCATTTTTCTCATTCTTAATCTTACTTGATTCTGACAAAGATCCTGTGCAGGGACCAGATTTTTCACTTCCATCCTACATAGTAGAAACCTGCTCGAAGTCAGGTAGAAAGGACATGGCAGGTCTAGGACAATAACCCAGGTCTTTGAGGCTTCCCTTTTTCTATCTCATCACCAACTACACACGATTTGTCTCTGGCTAGCAATGTGGGCACAGGTGAGGAAAGACTTGTCACACCTGGTCAAAGATGTAGAGCCACAAACTCCTGACCTTGGAGGCCCATGGAGGTAACAGGAAGCCGTATGGTATATATAGGCAGATGGCTTTGGCATCCGGTGAACCTGGGGGCAGATCTGTGCCTGCGACTTAGTAACAGTGTGATAGACTGAGTTTCCACACCTAGGAAGTGGAGATGAGCAAATGTACAAATTAAATGTGCATAAAGTGCCTGACTCATAGTAGATGCCCCATAAATGACAGCTATGATAATATTGTCATTATACCAGTCGGGGCTTAGGGGCTGAGTGTGGTTGGGTCAATGATTATTGCCTGTTTTAAAACAGGTTAAAGGCAGGAAAACTTTTAACAACAGGAAACTGAGAGAAATCCTCTTCAAGTTGTTTCTTTCTCTCTTGGGAAAGCTGTCCAATAACTGTGGATGATCTTGATTCTGACTGTGGCTTAATAAAAGTCCTCCCTCCTCTCTCTTCCTTCCTTCCTCTCTTTCTTTCCTGATCTCAAGGGTGTTTAATAAGGATTTAGCAATACTGAGATCCCTGAGGGATCGGGCCTCATGCTGCTCTCCACCATGCTCTCTAGGTGCCCTCAGGGGCTTCTCTGAAGGGGGTCTACTGAGGGACAAGCCCACAGAATTGACTCAAAGAAACTCTAGGAAGGATTGTTTGGGTAGTGAAAAAACAAAAAAGCCTCCTCTCCCCCATGCTGTAATTTGATGGATGGTTTATCCAGGCCTTTCAGATGCAATAATAAACAAGCATTGAACTTTGAAACATCCCTATTTTCTCAAAACAGCTGATTGAACTTAAGAACATTTCCTGGAGTTTAGAATCCGGAATAAAATGGCATTAAGTTTGGAAGCTACAGCATGAAATGTGTTTGCAGAGAATTGCTGCTTGACTTCAGCCCATGGGGCATGTTTCTGGCATTTGGATTGTTCCTTTAGTGCCCAGGGTTGCTGTGTAAATGAAGGTGATCACGATTTGAATGGATAATGGGTAGGAGGAAAACAATGCCAGCTGGCTTGGACAAGCAACGGATTAAGAGAAAGGATCTAACAGAGTCTGGAGACATTTTTCCCTGAGAATGAAGACACAAAGGAAAACAGAGAGAAATAATAGACAAAGTGGTTAGGAGAGAAAGGTGGCTCTTGGCATGGGACAGAGTGCTGGCCCTCTGGAGGAAACATGCTCAGGATCATACAACTGGTAAATTGGGGCCGGGTGCAGCCGAAGAAATCTGACTCCAGAACCTTCTTCATCTTTATGCCATGCTGCCCCCTAAATAAATAGTTGGTTTGTGCGTTTCCACTTTGGGGAAAGAGATCTGGGCTAAGGGGCTGCATCTGATCCCCTTCACATTGCACATTTCTTCTGTAAACGGCTCCATTTCTAGGGGTCCTCCCCCAGAGCGCTGCACCCATTGGGTTGAACACGAGAATTACCTGGGGCACTTAAAATCACAGATTCCACTTGAGGAGACCAGGACTAGGTGACTGTGCTGTGAGGTCTTGGCATCTGCATTCATCTGCAGGTGACCCTGAGGCCGGGCTGGGGATTGCTGCTCTGAGTCAAGCGGTGTGAGTTCTTTGAGCCGAGCAGCCCTCGTCCCCTTGGTGGAGATTCTGGTCTGGAAATCACACAGAGTGGACTCTAGCATGTTTTTACTTTGGGAAACCAAACAGAATCCAGCCTCCAAGGTTTGTGCTGCTTTGAGAAGCACCATCAGCATGGGGAAGTGGAGATGAGACAACCTGGGAAAGGAGCAGGGATTCATTTTAGCCAGTGAGTCTCGGAGTTGGGCTGGAAGTTCAGTTCTAATTGGAGAAGACTCAGGTACAAAGGGGAAATGTCAGGACTCAAGGAAGGCTGACAGTAAACCCAGCTGGAGAAGGGTTTCTCTGAAATGACAGCTGATACGGTAACTGCCTTCCTTGACCTTCTTCTCCAGCCCCATTCGTGTCCTTCTCAGACACATTGCTCAGCCCTTGCCATGGCCAGAGTGTTAGGATCCTCTCTGGCATCTACTCTATGGGGTTTGGATCTGGAAAGATCCACTTTCCTCTCTCTCAAAGAAAGAAAGAAAAAATATGAATGGAAGACATTAGTTTGGTAGAACTTTAAAATCTGATAAATATCTGCTGCTGGCAAGAGGATGGTCCTATCACACAGGGTCAGTGAGAATTTCAACCTTTTGTAAAAGTAATCTATCTATGTAAATAAAAACTGCGAATGTTGGTATGCAACAGGGATATGTTGGTCCAGCAAAAGGAATTTCCACTTTGGGGAATCCATCATATAAAATAAAAGCAAGAATGATGACTGCCATATTGTTTGTAAACAGGCTGTATCGGTAGAGGACAGTTGAGTGGATCACAGAGCATCCCTCGAGGAGTCGTGTGCAAGAATCTAAGATCTGAGTTCACATCCATAGGCATCAATCTGGAGGGAAGTCCTTAAGACATTGTCAAGTGATGAATGTGTTATATAAAATTAGAAAAGGAAAAATGAAAATTTCCTATTTCATAAAAAGGAAAAATAGAGAATTTTCTGTTTTATAAAATAGAAAAGAAAAATCTCTGTCCAAGCACAGAGAAAGGCATAGAAGGAGATAATATCAAGCAGTTTATACTGATTTCCTAAAGTAGGCAGGATTGGAAAGAATTTGAGTGAATTATTAATTTTTTCTTTATGTTATGATGTGTGGGTTGATGGTTTCAAGTGCACATTTACCTTCATGATTAAAGACAGCAGCCCTGTGAATTCCGTCTGCGATCCCAGCTGTGTTCTCCTGCCCTGCCCACATTTCTGTCCATTGCAACCCCAAGCCGGCCCCTCCCTTGCTCTTGGCACCTCACTTTCCACTTGGCTGTGACATCGCCTCTCTTCTCCTGGCCCACCCTCAGCCTAATGTCAGCTCTCTGCTCAGGTGGGAAATGCTCATTCTGCAACAGGCGATTTCATTCAGCGCAGTCATAGAATGGTGGGGAGAGTGGAAATGTTTGTTGGGGACCACTGTGCTGGGGCCCTGGTTGCCTGTCAGTGCTACTGGATTAGGGGTAACAGTCTGTCACCATCCCTAGGTCTACCATTCTATGATTTTAGGCCACTTTGGCAAACGTGTAAATATTTTTTTCAGAACAACCATTTTTCTGACTTCATGGACAAGCAAACTGGGTATGTCACCAAGAACCTGCTGGCAACCCCGATCGTGATGGGCAAGGAGGTGCTTGCTGTGGTTATGGCAATTAACAAA
Organism: Mirza zaza; assembly: GCA_008750895.1. Classification (NCBI taxonomy): domain Eukaryota; kingdom Metazoa; phylum Chordata; class Mammalia; order Primates; family Cheirogaleidae; genus Mirza; species Mirza zaza. Next base: position 28,291 of record VSMD01135258.1, on the reverse strand, counting down.
GTAAATGCACCTGAATTTTCCAAACACGATGAAGAGGTAACACTAACCGTGGGCATCCGGTCTGAGGCTCAGAAATTTATTTGTTGTACAACCAAAGGAAAGATTTAGTAATTTGTTCCTCTCTGCCATCTGTAGGTCTTTTCCAAATACCTCAACTTTGTCGCTGTCGTCCTGAAGCTTCATCATACCAGCTACCTGTACAGTATTGAATCCCGAAGAAGCCAGGTAAAAGGAAGGTGACATTAATCACTCCATGCTGGCCTGTTCTGACAAAGGGACCCAGAGGCCACAAGCCCAGACCTCTCCTCTCCCCTGTGGGGGTTTAAGCCATGTGGAGCAGATCCCCAAACTCAAGTCCCAGGTGTCCTCTCAAGATCTCCCCCTCAATCCCTGCCCCTCAGTCCCCCCCCCATCTGTGTGTACAGCTGTTTATATCCTGGGTGGCCTTGGTTTCTTCATCTCTGAGATGGCAATGATAGTATAGTACCCACTTCACATGGTTGTTGTGGCTATTAAATAGTCATTAGCTCTCACATAAAGCTCTTAGCAGTTCCTGGTAAAAGGGACTGCTAGTAAAGCCATAGTAATGGCTTTCCATATTGAAGCCATTCGTTTGAGGAAAAAATCACTCCTCTGACGTCCATTGCTTCCACAAGGCCGAAGGATGAGGAGCAGTATTGGAATCCAGGGCACTTGAGGCTGGGCCACCCTGTGGGCCTCAGTTTCCTCATTAGCACAATGCAGGAGTAGTGGCTAAGATGCAGACCCCTTCCCATTCCGACTCTCCAGGTAAGGTTACCTCCGACTAGCTCAGGATGCAGGGAAGGAGGTATATGGCTTTTCCCCCACAAGGGCCAGCAGGGGCCGTGGGCCACCAGTGCTGGACCCTTTGCCCTCTGCATTTTAGGGCACTTGCCCTTTGGAATCAAAACATTTGGACATGGGGACCAATCATGGCTTTTTCCCTTCGTAAACCCACAGCCATGCAAAGATCTCATCACCCCACCTAGAGAATCTGAATAGCTTGTTGGATGTACACATGTTCAAAAATAGAATAGCATTTTCCGGTGACTTGTATTCATTTTATTTGATGTACCTCATGCTTTCTTTTGGCTAATGCTCTATCTCTCCATAGTATATTTTGTTCTAATTGTTTTCTTTTGAATACCTGCTTTCAGATCCTCATGTGGTCAGCCAATAAAGTTTTTGAAGAACTCACGGATGTTGAGCGACAGTTTCACAAAGCGCTGTACACAGTTAGAACATATCTGAACTGTGAACGGTACTCCATCGGACTGCTGGACATGACCAAGGAGAAGGTCCTTATTATTCCGTACCTTTAGCCTCACCTAAAGTCACTTATGAAATGCATGCCATATGAAATGTGATCCTCAAAAAAATGGGTACATTACGTTAGATATAGTCATTATATATCACAAGAACAGCAATAAAACTGTGCATTTTGGAGCAAAAAAAGATATAGGCTTGAATCTTGGCTTTTCCACCTACTAGCTGTGTCTTTAGCAAGTTTTTTTCTTTTTTAAATTAGTTAATAGACATTAATTTTTAGGGCGGTTTTAAATTTACAGAAAAATTAAGCAGAAGGTACAGAGTTCCTTCTTCCTTCATCACCCCCTCCCCAGTTTCCCCAACTATTAACATTTTGCATTAGTGTGGTAGGATGAGCCAATATTGATACATTATTATTAATTAAAGTCCATAGTTTACATTAGGGTTCACTCTTTGTGGTGTTCTATGGGTTTTGACAATTGTGTAAAGTCGTATATCAGCTATTACTGTATCATATAGAATTGATTCAGTGCCCTAAAAACCCTCTGTGCTCCACCTTTTCATCCCTCCCTCTCATGCCTCAAACTCCCGTAGCCACTAATGTTTTTGCTGCCTTTATAGTTTTGCATCTTCCAGAATGTCATATAGTTGAAATCATACAGTATGTAGCCTTTTCAGACCGGCTTTTCACTTAGCAATATGCATTTAAATTTCCTCCATGTATTTTTCATGGCTCCATAGCTCATTTCTTTTTATCATTAAATAATATTCCATTGTATAGCTATTTGTTTATCCATTCACCTGTTGAAGGATACCTTGGTTGCTTCTAAATTTTGGCAATTATGAATAAAGCTGCTGTAAACATTGTCAGTAAATTTTTGTATATACCTAAGTTTTCAACTCATTTGAGTAAATACCGAAGAGGGCAATTGCTGGATTATATTGTAGGACCACGTTTATCTTTGTAAGAAACCACCAGATTGTTTTCCAAAGTGACCACTTTGCATATCCACCAGCAGTGAATGAAAGTTCTTGTTGCTCCACATCCTTTGCTGGCAGTTGGTGATGTCAGTATTTTGGGTTTTAGCCATTTTAATAGGTGTATAGTGATATCTCATTGTTGTTTTAATTTGTAATTCCCTAATGACATATGATGTTGAGCATCTTTTCATATGCTTACTTGCTATCTGTATATCTTTAGTGAGATGTCTGTTCAGATCTTTTGCCCACTTTTTAACTGGGTTGTTTTCTTACTGTTCAGTTTTAAGAGTGCTTTGTATTTTTTTCATACAAGTCCTTTATTGAATATGTGTTTTGCAAATATCTTCTCCCAGTCTGTGACTTAATTTTTCATTCTCTTAACAGTGTCTTCTGTAGAGCAGAAGTTTTTAATTTTCATGAAGTCCAATTTTGAATTTTTTTTCATGAATTGTGCTTTTGATGTTGTATCTAAAAACTCTTGTCAAACTTAAATTCATGGCTGGTTATGGTGGTTCATGCCTGTTATTCCAGCCCTTTGGGGGGCCAAGGTGGGAGCATCGCTTGAGCCCAGCAATTTGAGACCAACCTGGGCAACATAGCAAGTTCCTATCTCTACAAAAAATAATAGAATTAGCCAGGTGTGGTGGCACACACCTGTAGTCCCGACTACTCCAGAGGCTGAGGCAGGAGAATTGCTTGAGCCCAGAAATTCAAGGCTGCGGTAAGCTATGATCACGACACTCCACTGTAGCATGGGCAACAGAGTGAGACCCTATCTCACAAAACCAAACAAAAACAAAAACAAAACCCTCAAGTTCATTTAGATTTTCTCCTATGTCATCTAGAATTTTTATAGGTCATGTTCTACATTTAGGTCTGTGTCTAAATTCACTGTTTCTTGCATGTGGATGTTCAGTTTTTCCAACACCATTTGTTGAAATGACTGTCCTTTGTCCATTGCCTTTGCTCCTTTGCCAAAGATCAGTTGACTGTATTTGTGTGGGTCTAATTCTGGGCTGTCGATTCTGTTCTATTGATTTATTTATCTATTCTTTCATCAATACCACACTGTTTTGATTTCTGTAGCTTTTATAGTAAACTGATACTCAAGTAGTATCAGTTCTCTGACTTCGTTCTTTTTTTTCAGCAAGTCATTTAACCTCCCTGATTCTTGGTTTCCTCATCTGCAAAATGAGGACATTTCTCTTATTAGTTGTGAGGATTATATATATATATACATATACACACACACACATATATATATAGTCTAGTACATAGTAGGTGCATGATAAATGATTTTATCATTATCAATTTGAGGTTGTGTATTCTGAAAAATTTTAAATTATTTTGAATTAGAAATAATGAAACATTTAATATTATTCACAATATAATGCTCATTTCTTATTTTGTTTAATTCTGTTGGAACCCTCCTAGTTCAATACATTAATAACTAATGATGCATATCATTTATATTTCTTACTATCCATGTGATTGGAAGTTATTTTTTCAAAGTAATTGTTCTAAGTGGATAAACATAGGGGCCACGCATCAGAGAGCTGGGTTCTCATCCTGGTTCCAGGACTTTCTAGCTGAGTATATTTGCTTGGCTACCTTTGGCTGCAAGGAATATCAGACCCAGCTAAAAGTATTTTTAACGATATGATGGTTATTATCTCATTGAACAGGAAGTCCTAGAACAGTTCTAGGACTGGTTAATTCAGAACTAAATACAGTCTTCAAAGTCCCAGGTGCTTTCAACATTTCTGCCTGGCAAGGTCTCAGTTACTTGTTGCATGTTCGTGAGGTCTGCTTTTGTAGTGGCAAGATGGCCGTTGCAGCTCAGAAGATGGCACATAGACTTGACAAAATTGGGAGGCATTTGCTTCAAATGTCACTTTCATCACCTTTGAGCCGAGGAACACCTTTTCCCCATAATCCCCCAGTAGGCCTCTCCTCCTTCTTCTCTGTCTAGAAGTGGACCACAAACCTGCCCACAAACTAATCCAGGCACCTCACATAGACCACTCATGGGCGGTGCAGGGCCCATTTTCCCTGATGGGAAATCACTACCTGATACTCAAATAAAATCATGTTCTACCTGCAATGAAGCAGGGAGAATGGATGTCGGGTAAGGCAACCAACACCATCAGCCACTCCATGTGACGTTGGCCAAGCCTATTAACCAACCCAGATTTAGTTTAATTGTCTATAAAAGAGTTATTACACGTTGAGTACTTTGAACTATGTGCCAGGGTGTTTGATATGTATTATTCATTTGATCCTCACAACAACTTTTTAGTATAAATGCTATTTTTATTTCCATTTTACAGATGAAAAAGGTTAAGTGACTTGTTCATAGTCACAGACTCATAAGCAGTATTGCAGGGAATTATAGATCTTTTCAGCTAAAATTCCAGGACTGCAGATTAACGTAAAATGTACAAACACATAAAATTAGTATAAGATCCAGTAGGTCATGAAACTGTTTAATAACGTTTGCATATACTTGCCTCCAGGAATTCTATGATGAATGGCCAATCAAGCTTGGAGAAGCTGAGCCTTATAAAGGCCCAAAGACACCAGATGGCAGGGTAAGTGCAAACATCTTCCTTGATGTGCATAGTGGCAGGTGCTACAACAAGAGCCTACAGCCCATAATGGAAAGAACATTGGCCTGGGAAGGCCTGGGTTTTGGTCCTATAACTTTCTGTGTGATTCTGGAATAGTAGAAAGAGCACTGGACAGGGAGTTTGAGGTTCAAGTTCCAGCTCTGACCCAAGCCAGCTGTGTGGCCTTTACCTTAACTCATTGCTTAACCTCTCCTTTTCCTTTTCTGTAAAGCCAGGGCTTGGTAATAAGTGGTTCTTAGCAGGGAGGATGCATCAGAGCCACCTGTACAATTTTTTGAAGATGCCTGAGCCCCCTTCTTCAGATGTGTGGGATTGGCCAGGCACGGTGGCTCACTCCTGTAATCCTAGCACTCTGGGAGGCTGAGGCAGGTAGATTGCTTGAAGTCAGGAGTTCAAGACCAGCCTAAGCAAGAGCGAGACCCCCGTCTCTACTAAAAATAGAAAAATTAGCTGGGCATGGTGGTGTGCACCTGTAGTGCCAGCTACTCAGGAGGCTGAGGCAAGAGGATCACTTGAGTCCAGCAGTTGGAGACTGCTGTGAGCTAGGCTGACACCACAGCACTCTAGCCCAGGTAACAGAGCTAGACTCTGTCTCAAAACAAATAAAAACAAAAAACAAAAAAAAAAACCAGATATGTGGGATTGGAATCTCCAGGGAAGGGTTGAGTTAGACTTATTTTCCCTCTACTGCAAGCTTTACAAGGGCAGGAACCGTGTTTGTTTTATTCGCCATGGAATCCCCAGGAAAAAGAAATTAATGGGATGGCATGCGTCCTGGTCTTAGGTTTGTCATCTGCCTCATGAAGCACAGAGACTAGTTCTCAAGTCTCTTCCAGATCTGACAATCCTTCCTCCCGTTTCTAAGGCACCTGTTCAGATAAGCCAGTGTTGGAAGGGCATTTTGTGCTCTCTGTACACGATGTACAATCAACTGCAGTTGAGAAATTACACAATTTGTTCTAATTATTGATGTCAGGTACTTTTGGACAACAAAAAGGAATTAGTTAAAAAAACCAAACACACAGACTAGCTGATGATTTGGTAGCCCAAGATCTCCCCAAAAGATATTTGAATGAATTCAATTTTTTAAAACTAAATTTAATTTAGCCTTCTGCATGTAGATAAATAGCCAGTAGTTGTTCTGATCTTATTATAAGCTTATAATCAGGACATGAATAGTTTGATAATTTATGTTATGAAGAAATGTGCTTGGGAAATAAGGTACTGTTGGTAAGAGTTTTAAAATACAAGTTCTTCAATAAAAAATGTTTTCTTTGGGAAATAATATTATTCTTATATTCTCCTCGTTCTCTCTTAGGAAATCATCTTTTATAAAATCATTGATTACATTTTACATGGAAAAGAAGAGATCAAAGTGATTCCGTGAGTATTGTCACAAAGTAGCCTCAGGAGTTGCCATTTTATTTTTGCACACAGTGTATTTCTCTATACAGCAATGAATCTCTTTCTTCTAATTTTCCCCAAGGACACCTCCTACAGACCACTGGACACTCGTTAGTGGGTTGCCAACATATGTTGCTGAAAATGGATTTGTAAGTTATTGAATAAATTCAAATTCTAAATAATATTGCGTGAAACTCTTATTAGCTAGGAGATATGTTCAATTGTGAAAGCAAGAACGGACCAGGTAAGGGTGAGATGACTACTTACTTTGACACAGGACAAAGGAGAGAAGAATCTTGGCAGCTGAATGTAGGTTAATGGGAGACTTCTAAACTCTACATGAAAATATTTAATTAACATGAGAAAGATTCCTCCATCTCTCAACTTCTTTTTCTGCAGCCACACAAATTTCAGATGTCCTTTGAAAGTCAATGACTATGATTCATGCTAGGTTTAATTCTATCTCAAGTACCTTGGCTGATTTTTTTGAAACATGTACGAGAGAGAGAGAGAGAGAGAGAGAGAGAGGTGGGGTATGGGACTTCTGAATACTGAGTTAAAAGTGTGGGCCTCTAAGATCTTGACACATCTATAAATATTTTCTAGAGGCCTCAAAGTATGACCTAAAACAGATATTCCTGATGTAAAGATCAGAAAAGAGAAATAAGCTTCTTTTTGCCTCTTCAAAACACTGGAAGGATGCTCAGCCCATCAAATAATGTAATTCATGTGAGTTAGATCATGAAATTAGTGGATGGCACAAAAGCTACCTTAAATTCTCAGGCTATATATGTTTATAAAAACTTTGAAGAATTTTCACATTTTCTTTGTAAGAGTAATGCAAAAATAGTTGATGTGGTTCAACTACTCTTAGCACTTACATTGAGCTGGGGGGCTGGCAGGTTGGGTGTGGTGGCTGAGAGCCCACTCAGACCTTGTCTGACTTTCAGAACTTTTGTGAGCAAGTTGTTAAACCGTTGGCAGCTTGAAATCCCCTATGCTGGGATTATTTACACTGTGGGAATTGGCAACTGATACAAACCAGAGATTTCTCCAACCCCTGGCCAGGAGAGCTGATTTTCCCAGCACCCTCTTTCTGGAGATCACAGTTCTGTTTTCATCCCATGAATTTGAACAAATCACTTAATCTTTTGGGGTTTTCATTTCCTCGTCACTAAAAAAAAAAAAACCTTGAACTTAATCGCTAAGGTCCCTTCTAGCTTTAAAATGCTCTGATTTTAAGTATGTAATATAACTTTGATGGGAAGAAAGACATAGTCTTTTATTAAGACCCATTTGTGGATATGACTCTACATACAGATAATTCAAAATGACCCAAAATGGAACAATTTCTTGTCCTTACGGACATGAGCAATAGGCTCTGAATGCCAGTAATCAGAATGATGTCTTACAGTGAGTCCTTACTTTGGTGTAGCTAAAAGGGTATCTGGCTTTTTCCTCCTGTTCTTTAACCACCTTCTAACCTAGATTCCACTTTAGGAAAAAAACAAAAACAAAACCAAGAAGCAATCCTAGCACTGCTGCACATACCCGCTCCAGCTGAACAGCCTGTCTGCTCAGCTATCTCCTCTCCTTGTCCAAACGGCCAGTTGTTTTGAATTTGAAGGGGGTTCCTTAGAGCCTGGCAGAGTAGGAGGGAGCAGAGATGGCTCCGAATGTCACCCAGCGACTTACTTAGCACAAGAAAGGCCAGTTTCAAGGAGTTGCTAGCAAATAGAACCCAGCCCAGGTCCAGTGGGAATAATAATAATTTGCTTGCGAGCTGTCAAGTTCCACATAAGAAGCCCTCACTCCCAACGCCATCTTTCTTATTCCATTTTGTGGGTTCAAATGGCTCCACCACACCAAGTCTCAGAAGAACTTTGTCTCCTCTTGCCTTTCAGATATGTAACATGCTGAACGCCCCTGCAGATGAATACTTCACATTTCAGGTAACTGCAACCTGAGTCTGTCCTCGCCGCCCCCTCCCCTCCATCCCCAGAGTCTGCCCCATGCTGAGGTGTGGCCAGCAGGCACGCACACGGCCCATGCCCCACTCACCCTGGCTGGGCTGGTGGCCACCAAGCAGCAGATTCTTCAGTGAAGGATAAGAGAGAAGGTGACAGAGGGGCCCCAGGCCCGGCCACTCCTCCATTCTCTCCCACTCCGGGTCCTGGGTGGGGGGGCGCACAGCAGCAGCGCCTGGCAAAGCGTTGCTCAATGAACGTTCTTTGCCTGAGTGATTCGCTGGCTACATCCTACCACCTGAACTGCCATCTTGGAGTTTTCTCCAAGACCTTCCCTGCAGCTTATTGCAGCTGTTCTCAGGAAAAGAAAATATCTTATTGGGTCCTTAGAGTCTCCACTGCTGTTAGACTCAGTTTGTCCTTCCCCGTCCACCATGCAGAGACACACTTCCTGAGAATCACCTCTACTCACTGCCAGGCGGGCCGCTGAGCCAGCCCCCACACTTGCTGCCCCTCTTCTCCTCTACCCCCGACCTCAGTTTTCTGCTTGGACCGGGTTGCAGGCCTGGAGGCTCGTCCCTCCCATTCCCAAGTTCATCCAGCCCACTGGAGAGGCCAGCGTGTGCCTCCACCATCCCCTCCCCACCTGTCACCCCTGCTATCCCCTCCCCACCTGACCGTTGGAGATAAGCTGGCACTTGGCTTTGTAGCCTTTTCTTTCTGCCTTCTGGCACTTGTTCTATGTCCTGCCTTTAACAAACATCCCATTAGAGCCCAGTCTCTAAGTGTATAAATATTTCTCAGTGTTTTCCAAGGATGAAAGCTTTGAGAACACCATGCAATGTATCTCTTTTTGAAAGCTTTGACTATTAGGACACATAAACTGAAGTTTGGTTTCTCTACTTTTCACCCCAAGTATAAAGACTAGTAACACATAGGAGATGAGTTGTATTACTTGTTTATATCATAAATAATTGCTTACTGAGCTCCCATCACATGTTCAGCATCGTTCCATCACTTATGTGAGTTTTAACTTTATGAAATAGTCCCTGCTCTTTAGTAAGTTTAGAAAATAGCCTCATAAACCACAGTCAACAATTTTGAAGCATTTAGAAAATACCCCAATGCCAAATTGTGTGGTCCAGGCTATAAGTGCTGTTAGACTTTCAAAAAAGAAAAGTTCCACATGGGTTAGAAAACTTGAAGGTTCATGGGAGAGGCGAGACTTAACACGGCCCTCTGAAGATGACTTAAGAAGCCAAAGGAAGGCTTAAAGAACAAATAACGTGGTGCGTTGAGAGCTTGCTGCTTTGCCTGTGCTCCACACTCTGCAGATGCTACACTGTGGCTCTCATACTTCAGAGGGCATCAGAATTACCTGGGGAGCGTATTTAAGATGCATGCCAGAGACTATGAGATAAGCTAAAAGGAATCTAAATGCACATGTTTCTTTGGCCACACTTTGAGAGACACTCCTAAACTTTTGTGCTGCATTCACTCACTCAACTGTAAGCATCTTGAGGGTAGGACCTATGATTTATTCATCTTTGTACCTTCAGCAACTAGCCCAGTTCCTGACACATCATAGGGGATTGACAGATGTTTACTAAACTCAATGCACCATAGAACAAAAGACTGTCTTGATGGATCAGTCAGGAAAAGAGAAACCATAGTAGGTATTTCAATAGAGAGAATTTAACATAAGGAATTAACTAAACAGGTATTGGGAAACAGAAAAAGTGAAAAGGGAACAGTGAGGTAACTTGGGATAAGAAGCACTTCCCATCCCTCAGGCTGGGGGAACAAAGGAAAAAAGTTAGGGTTGTCAGAACACAGACACGTGGTTCTAGAACACCCCAATGGGTGTTCTAGGGTGCTTATAATGGCATGTATAGTCCATGTTCTAGAGCAAAGTTGAAATTGCACATCTAACACCCAAAGATTATTTTTTCTTTAAATTAAAGATAAGCTAAGTGGTGGGTGGTTGGGTGGTGGCTATAAAGGGGTAGTAAGAGAAGCCTTGTGGTGATGGAATAGCTCTGTATCTTGATTCTAATGGAGGTTGAAAATCTATACAAGGGAAAAAATTTGCGTAGAACTATATGTACATCCCCCACATATGCACAAATAAATGCATATAAATCTGGTGAAGTCCAAATAAGCTCTGTGGATTATATAATGTCTATTACCTAGTTTGTGTATTATACTATGGTCACACAAGATAGTACAAGACTTACTATAGTTACACAACTATAGTAACCATTGGGGGAAACTGGGTGAAGTGTATATAGGGCCTTTCTGTACATTTCTTTGGCAATATCTTGTGAATCTACAATTATGTCAAAATAAAAAGTTGTAAAAAAAATAACCTAGGTTCTCTTATCGTTTGTAGAAAGGACCTGTAGATGAAACTGGTTGGGTCATTAAAAATGTGTTGTCCCTGCCTATTGTCAACAAGAAAGAAGACATCGTGGGAGTTGCTACATTTTACAACAGGAAGGATGGGAAACCTTTTGATGAGCATGATGAGCACATTATGGAGGTAAGTGCACTAATAGAATAATGGAGGTAAATGGAATTCATGAAATAAGAGAGGATGCATAATTATTTGTTATTCTGGGATGATATTTTGAAAGGCAATTAAGATATAAGTACACACGTAGCTGTAACCAGTATGTTGTTATTTTGTCATTTCTGTTTCTTGACTTCTATACACTGGACCATTTTTTACCAAAGGATAAAATTTCAGCTTAACTGAAATTCTTTATAATAATAGGAACATGGGAAAGATTTCCATCTTCTTTCTCTCTCTCTTGCCTTCTATTCCCTCTTTCTTTTCTTACCCCCAGCCCTCTGTCTAATTTTTAGGTCATGCTTGATTACATTGGTGTTTGCAATCCCTCTCTTCCACTGAAGTATTTGTGGTTCATGGGACACTTGGAACAGCAACAGCTCAGCCAATGTCATGGTCTGAGGCTGATTGTCTGAGGCGTGTTTTTCTTATATTAAAATAAGGAACTGGGTTGTTGATGGTGAGAGATTGATAGGAAGCATACAGATTGTTGCCTCCAAATCAATTTTCCTTTAACTTTAGAGAATCTGAAACACCTTTTATACTTTTCAGACACTCACGCAATTTCTTGGATGGTCTCTTTTAAATACTGACACCTATGAGAAAATGAATAAGCTAGAAAACAGAAAGGACATCGCTCAAGAAATGCTCATGAACCAGACCAAAGCCACTCCTGATGAAGTTAAGTCTATTTTGGTAAGTGGGGAATTCAGTCCTGTGGACCTTAGGTGGTATCTAACTAACCATGGCTTCTGGAAGTCACCTTATTACCCAGAGGTCTGACAGGTGAGAATTAGGTTTAGTCCTGGGCTGAGAGGGAGACAGAGAAGAAGGGGTTGAAACAAGACATGGATGACCCAGTGTGCACAGACCCTTACTGGATGGACAGAGTCCTTGGTTGGAATAACACTTTGTTAAAACAGCTCCTGGGTCTGTAGGAGCTAAAGTAGTGTCGTCTGGCAAAGAGAAAATATTTCTAGGAAGAGAAATGTATCAGTCAGCTACTGTCATGTAATGCTGCATAACAACCGTAACATCTCAGTGGCATACAATAGGCATCTCTGTCTCTCATTCATGCATGCGTGGGTTGTCCAGGCTTTGATTGACCTTGGCTGGGCTTGACTCCAAGCTGTGAGTTGGTTTGCTCTATGTGTCTCTCATCATTTCCTGGACAAGCAGCTACCTGATAGATCTTCTCACAATTATGACAGAAGTACAAGAGAGCAAGGCCAATCATGCAAGCACACTTCAAGTCTTTGCTCCATCATATTCACAGAAATACTCATTGGCCAAAGAAAGTCACATCACCAAGACCAACATCATGGATGATGGGGGAGTGAGTGGATATTTGTTAACAGTGTTTTAATCACTACAAAATGAAGGGACAATACCATGCACCCACTATCTCTATTTCTTTTATTTCCCTAGCTTTTAGAGTATATGTGTGTACGTTTAGTTTTGCTAGAGTGAGGTTCGTTCGTTTATTTGGTTTGGTTTGGTTTTTAGTTTACTGAGTGGTTTGAAAGTTAAGAGAAATTTGATGTGAGACTTTGAGATGTTAAAAACGAGAAGGTCCAGGAGGAATAAAGGAAATTGCCATAAGCTAATAGAAAAAACAGATGTAGGCCACTCATTTTTCTTTCTTTCTTTCTCTTTCTTTCTTTCTTTCTTTCTTTCTTTCTTTCTTTCTTTCTTTCTTTTTTTCTTTCTTTCTTTCTTTCTTTCTTTCAAAAATGCAGCTACTGTTGTCTTTTGTGGGAATAAAAACAATTAGATTATTTCTTGGAAAAAAATCTTCATAATCAGGTGCTATTAATCTTCTCTGTATCCAGAATGCATCTGTGTCACGGAACTAATTGCAGCATCAGTTTAAAGTTTAAATATATCTTAACTGACTTTAATAGTAGAGAAATCAAATAGAAATCTTCATAGGAATTTCACATCTCAATTACTTTTCCATTTTAGAAATTTAAAGAGAAGTTAAATATAGATATAATTGAAGACTGTGAAGAAAAACAACTTGTCACAATTTTGGTAAGTGTTTTCCTTCTCTCCTTAATGCATTTTTTTTTTTTTTTTTTTTTTTTTTTTTTTTGTGACAGAGTCTCACTTTGTTGCCCAGGCTAGAGTGAGTGCTGTGGCATCAGCCTAGCTCACAGCAACCTCAAACTCCTGGGTTCAAGCAATCCTGCTGCCTCAGCCTCCCGAGTAGCTGGGACTACAGGCATGCACCACCATGCCCAGCTAATTTTTTTCTATATATATTAGTTGGCCAATTAATTTCTTTCTATTTATAGTAGAGACAGGGTCTCGCTCTTGCTCAGGCTGGTTTCAAACTCCTGACCTTGAGCAATCCGCCCGCCTCGGCCTCCCAGAGTGCTAGGATTACAGGCGTGAGCCACTGCGCCCGGCCCTTAATGCCTTTTTAATAAAATATATTGGGACATGCTTTCTTGTTTTCCAAGAAAATGTTGTTTCGCTTCCCCAACAGCTTTTAATACTAAAAAGAAAGGCAATTTCTTCTAAAGATTGGTCGTCTGATTCCCTGATTTTCTACATCTCTGTCTCCTATAGTCTAATGCACACAGATAATTTAGAATCGCAGCTAAACTAGACTATTGCACAAGGGACTTCAGGCACAGACTCTAGGGCTAATATGGTCTAGTTGATTTTAATAGCTTTGGATTACACCAGGGCCACCCCAGAGGACCTGGCAGAGTGAGAACATAGACCCTGCTAGGCACACTTACTGTCTGTCTCTAGCTTCTCTTCCCAAGTCCGAAAGAATTCTGTTTTTTCCAGTGTTGCCCTTAGGCCAACTCTATCATTTCTGGGTGAAATTAATTTCTCTCCCACTTTACTCGTTTTGTCTTTTTTTGTGTGCAGACAACTGTTAAACCCACTTAGTCAGTTCTTAATTTCAGATATTGTCTTTTTCAGTTCTAGAATGTACATTTCATTCTTTTCTTTAAGGTTCCAGCTCCATGTTGAAATTTTCCATCATTTTATCTGTTTTGACTATCTTTCCCTCTATTTTTAAAAAAAAATATATTGATCATAATTATTTTAAAGTACCCATCTTAATACCTGACTCACTTATAGATCTGGCTCTACTGTCTAGTTCATACTTAGGTTTCAATCATTTGATCCTGGTTTTTTTCATTAAAAACCAGATATTGTAGATAAAAACTTGTAGGGACTCTGAGTGATACTATCTTTCTGCAAAGAGGGCTAGATTTTCTTCTAGTAGATGAAGAGAGTTGGTTTTAGATTTTATTAGGGATGACTTTTTTTGGTTTTGCCCTTACTACTAGGATAGAGCCCTTCTTTCTAGAGTGTGGCTCTTCTGGGATCCCATGAAATCCTGGGATATTTATCAAGACCCCTAGACCCTGAATTTTAGAGGCTTGAATTCCATCTGATTGAAATTGAAATAATATCATATGTAACTCCCTCACGAACTGCTGCATTCTGTTTTCCACTGCCCCTTTCCAATCTGTGATGTATGTGTTCTTTCAAAACTAAGACACATTGACCATCTTGCCATCTGCCTTCCCATCTTTTATGGGCTTTGTTCTCCCACCTCAGCCCTTTGCTCGCTGCCATAAAGCCATTAGCTTTTGACTCCTTTTTGAAGGCTCAGTTCCCACCCTCCATGTCTTCATGTCGCCTGAGACCCTCCCTCCACCCACGTTCCTGGGCTCCCCCTCCAACTGCCATTGTCTCAGCCTGGCCCAGAAGACATGCTTCCTTCTCCTCACCTGCCCTCAACAATAGGCATCTTCTCATAAAACAAAACTTAACTTGACATCCACGACCCTAGAAATTCTCTAGTTCCCTATTTAGAGGAAGAAGGACTTTATGTTGCAGAAGCAGTCAAATGGGCAGCAGACCAGTAAATTTATTAAAGAATAGCCTATTTTGAATGTAAAATCTACTCTGGGCTAATCCCAAATTATTGCTGCATAGAATTTAGGAACTTAAGCAAACATTTCGGAGGAGTTCTCCAAAATGACGCTGGCATCATTTCTCAGCTACATCATTATTTGTTCATCTCCACCCTGATCTTTCTCCAGGTGTGCACTTTATTTTAGGTTCAGGGAAGGCTCGATCCTCTTTTCGAGGAGTAACAACAGCTCTGTGTCTCTGTGCTGGGAATGACTGCAGTAGCAATGCACAGACTCAGGCAAAAGAGGTGACGAAAGCCCTCCTCCCATTCTCCTGCTTTCTAGGACATTTCGGGTCATTCACGGGTGTCCTGCAGCTAATGTTCGGCGGGGTCATAAAAGATTTGGAGAGGATTTGCCAGAGAAGTGCCTCATCCACTCATCCTTTACCATATTTTTAATTCATTCAGTAATTATTGAGATGTACTGTAATACAAGGAACAGTGTTAGGTGCTGAGGACGAAAGATATTAATACTATGATCTGGTTCTTATCTGGTTCCAAAAGCCCCGTGTATTAGAGAGACAAAAGTAAAGCAACACCACTGCCTTGCATGGACGTGCTCACAGGGCATGAGCACTGGGGCCCAGCAATGCCAAGGGCCTGATTCTACTCGCAGAAGATGACATACTCACGGAGTTGGTGGCCAGGGTCCTAAGGCTCATCATGGCACTTAGTGTTGTCTTAGGGAAACCACGACGGCTGGGTGTGGCTGGAGTCTCAGTGAGCAGACAGAAGCAGCTGCCGGACGTGGCATAGAGGCAGGATGAGACCATGACCAGCCTGGCACACTGGGATACCCAAAGTCACCTCATCAGATGCTCCTGGCGACCCCTCTGGGAGCAGACAGAGCCAGCCAGGCTGGAGGCAGGCGGGTGGCGGCAGCTTCCTCCTCCACGCCATCAGACCCCCGCCGTGTGACTCCAGCAAAGAGGAGGAAATCAGCCCAGGGGAGCCAGAGTTCCAACTTATTAGACCACTAAAAAGCATTTATTTTTATCAATCTCTCTGTATCAGGGACTTAAAAACTCTCGTTCTTCAAAACCTGTGATTTCTGTGTCAGAGTGTTCTTTTATTGACTCGCCTGTGACTGCAAATGTGGCCTGGGAGTCATATTTCCGAGAACTTCTTACTTTGTGTCCTGCTAAAAGGCACATTGACAATTTAGTGTGACTGCTTCTGCAATGCATGCGAAAATATTTTCACATTTTATCTTTACATAACACTGTGAGAACTGTAGGGCAGAGACAACTTCCAGCAGGGGCAGTGACTGTCGGCTTCATTCATCCCTAATGCCCAGAACACGGACAGGTACCAGCACATGTTTGTGAATGAATGAAAACAGAAGGGCCCACCTAGGCAAGGGATCAAGGGTTTGGAGAGCGAGCACATGAAGGCACAGGGTAGCAGAGGGCCTAGGAGGACCCCAGGGGAAACGTAGGAGGAGTGGAAGGGTTTTGTGAGGTGTCCTTATGGGCCATAAATGGAATCCCCTTTGATTTTCTCTGACAGATGTAAGTAGAATTGGAGTTTCTTTTTAATTAAAATATCAAAGACAAAGTGTTCCTATTACTGTCCCATTTCACAGAACACTGAGGCTTGTTCAGGTGTGGGCATGTATTTAATCAGAACCCAGAACTGAACGCTGGTCTCCTGATGCCAAGCCATTGCTTTGCAGGAAAAACCACCACTGCCTAGAGTGACCAGCTTGAGAGTGTGGGGAGGAGTTGCCCGGAGGTGGGGGTGATGGTCACTGGAACCCTGGTGGGGAGAGGGCAAGCATGTGAGGGTCAGCCCAGGCTGGAGGCCAGTGGACCAGAAACCATCATTTTGCTCCAAACAGCGATGTACCATTTTGTGTGGAAAATTCTGTAGAGCATGAACCATCTGTCCCTTGGGAAACCTTAAACTTAGTGAGGAAAGTAACCTGCCTTTCTCTTCTTTTGTGCCCTTCTCGGCATGTCCTTAAGGACATGCTACGCCCTCAGTGAACACAAGCTGAACTGAATCGCTCCTGCAGGTCCATCTGGTAGACTGACATAGCCAGTGCTAACTCCTGCCTCTTGTCGCTTCTCTTCCCTCACAGAGTCATCTCACACACCCCTCAAGAATCTCTCCTCATTCAGTTTCCTCCTCAGCGCTGAGCACTAAACCCTATGCTTTCTGATTATTCTAAGCTCTCACCTTTCACTGGTCTATTTTTTATAACCCCTTCAAAAATTAAGTTCCTTAAGGGCAAGATCCATCTTTTTGTTTCTCAAGTTATGTCAATGCTCACATGCTTAGTTCATTGATTTTTCACATGCTCCTAAATCCTAGCCAGATGTGGATTAAACAAAATGTGTGCAGGTATACCTATACACAGCAAGTAAACCTATACAACGAAATGTTTGTTCATTCAACAAACATCTCCCAAGTACCTTCATGGGACAGGCCCTGCTGTTTCTGCAGGCATGGCAGCCCTTGTGGAGATCGCAGTCTGGTGGGAAACTATCACAGAGTATGTAAAGAAAATACAGAGAATTGAATTAAGCAGTCACCTACTTTTTACTAAATATTTCTTGAATAGGAAAAAAGAAATTCAGTATTGAAAATGAGCAAGGCTGTTGTAATTAAATATTTACATCACAGAAAGAAAATAGCCATTGGAGTTGGATTTGGAGTGGACTTGGATTTTCATGACTTAGAAAGTTTTTAATATAGCTGAGACTCAGTTTCACCACCTGTAAAACGGGGATGATTGTGTAGGTTTGTTGTGAGGGTAATCTATGCAAACTGCCTTTCACACAGCAGTTTTGTGAATTGCACGTGGTATTTTTTTTTATCGTAATTTTGTTTTACACCCAAAGTTGGATATGGGAATCTAAGGAGAAAAGAGACAAATGCAATCTGAAACAATCCATGCTTATTTCAACAGAAAGAGGACTTGCCAGACCCGAAGGCAACAGAGCTGTATGAATTCTGCTTCAGTGACTTCCCCCTCACAGAGCACGGATTGATTAAATGTGGGCTGCGACTGTTTTTTGAAATAAATGTGGTGGAGAAATTCAAAGTGCCCGTGGAGGTCAGATAGTATTTAATTTAAATAATTTAAATTAATTTAAATTTAACTTATTAATAATTTAAATTTAATTTAAATTTTAATTTAAAATACTGTGTGATTCTGTTACTCTACTTCACTCATGTTTTCTGTAGTTGAAAAGATTGACTCCGTTTGAATTTTAGATTATCATTAACTTTGTAAATACATCCACTTAAACCCTGTAAACAAGACCAAGACATCTTTGTAGATAAGATTGTCACAGACCTTCTAACCTTTGGAATTCTATTCCAAAGTCTGAATGGTGCTGTCTTCTTTTGGGAGCAGGTTCTCACCAGATGGATGTACACCGTGAGGAAGGGGTACCGCTCCGTCACGTACCATAACTGGCGGCACGGATTCAACGTGGGGCAGACCATGTTTACTTTGCTGATGGTAGGTGCAGAGTGCCACAAATCGTTACAAACCCGCAAACTTCCCACTCCGGCATGGCGAGAAATGGACATGTCCATCATTTTAGATCAGTGATTTTTGAAATTCATGGGCACAACTCCCATCCCCTTGTAGATGATTCCTGGGAACGTGGGTGTCCCTGAGCGCTTGGCTGGATTATCACTCAGCCCTTACCTTCTTAAAGGAAAATTCAGTCACCTGCCAGGTTTTGTAATTGCCCAGAATGCTATAATACAATAAATAAAGCCAACTTGCTCTAAAAACAATCTGGGTCCATTCTCCATTACAGGCAGGCCTTACTGCATTTGGTGTAGAGGTGTATTAATCATATACATGTTTTATTTTAGACAGGAAGACTAAAGAAATACTACACAGACCTTGAAGCCTTTGCCATGCTTGCTGCTGCTTTCTGTCATGACATTGA
The DNA here is from genome assembly GCA_008750895.1 of Mirza zaza. Lineage (NCBI taxonomy): Eukaryota > Metazoa > Chordata > Mammalia > Primates > Cheirogaleidae > Mirza > Mirza zaza. Next base: position 9,584 of record VSMD01135258.1, on the reverse strand, counting down.
CCACCGAGGCACCAATAATTTGTACCAGATGAAGTAAGTGAACTCATGTGCAATGTTGACACGTGCTGGCGGATGTTTCAAGGTGCCTAGAATGTGAAGAAAGCTTTTCCCTGTCCCTTAGCCCTGCAGTCCCCAACCCCTGGGCCACAGACTGGTACGGGTCCGCAGCCTGCTAGGAACTGGGCCGCGCAGCAGGAGGTGAGCAGCAGGGAGCAAGCAAAGCTTCATCTGTATGTATAGCTGCTCCCATCACTCGCATCACCGCATCAGCTCCGCCTCCTGTCAGATCAGTGGGGCATTGGAGTCTTATAGGGGCATGAACCCTACTATAAACTGCACATGAAAGGGATCTAGGTTGCGAGCTCCTTATGAGACTTTCATGCCTGGTGATCTGAGGTGGAGCTGAGGCTATGGCTGGGGAGTGGCACCTGTACCCTTATTATTGCACTTCTTTCTTGGGGTGAGAGAGGAAGCATAGATGCTAAGATGGAAAATCATGGCCAGGCGTGGTGGCTCACGCCTGTAATCCTAGCACTCTGGGAGGCCGAGGCAGGTGGATCAATCAAGGTCAGGAGTTCAAAACTAGCTGAGCAAGAGCGAGACCCCATCTCTACTATAAATAGAAATAAATTTATTAGCCAACTAAAAATATATAGAAAAAATTAGCCGGGCATGGTGGCACATGCCTGTAGTCCCAGCTACTTGGGAGGCTGAGGCAGAAGATTCACTTGAGCCGAGGAGTTTGAGATTGCTGTGAGCAGGGCTGACGCCACAACACTCTAGCCTGGGCAACAGAGGGAGACTCTGTCTAAAAAAAAAGAAAAACAAGAAAATCAGCTAAGGAGAGTTTGGTAGAAGCAATAGGACCAGTGAAGTGAAGGGCAGTGAGCCCCAGAGTAGCATTCTCTAGCTTGAGCTGGGGAGTATTCCATGAGCGTACAGAAGCAGAAGCCTAACATTACTGCTCATAGCCAGCCCAGCTCCTTGAACGTGATTTTTTTTTTTTTTTTGAGACAGAGTTTCACTTTGTTGCCCAGGCTAGAGTGAGTGCCGTGGAGTCAGCCTAGCTCACAGCAACCTCAAACTCCTGGGCTCAAGCAATCCCTCCTGCCTCAGCCTCCCGAGTAGCCGGGACTACAGGCATGCGCCACCATGCCCGGCTAATTTTTTCTATATATATTAGTTGGCCAATTAATTTCTTCCTATTTATAGTAGAGACAGGGACTCGCTTTTGCTCAGGCTGGTTTTGAACTCCTGACCTCGAGCAATCCGCCCGCCTCGGCCTCCCAGAGTGCTAGGATTACAGGCATGAGCCACTGCGCCCGGCCCTTGAACATGGTTTTTAAGATATTCAATCTGCCGCAGCCACGCTTCATCCTCATTTCTGACACACCACCTACCCCTCTCCACAGGCAAGGAAGTGCTTTAGAGAGGACAGGCTTTGGAGTCTGGGTTTGTGGGGACCAACTACTTCCTGGTTGAGGGATCTTGGGCAAGTCACTTAATCTTTTTGAGATTCAGTTTCTTTGCTATGGAGTGAACATATCTTCCTCTCAAAGATTGTGGTGAGAATCAAATGAAATCATGTATGTGAAACCTACCTGGTAGGTGCTCAAGAAAAATGTATTCGGTGAATGAAAAGCAGCTTGTAAGCAGTGACTTCTCACCTTTAGCTATTCTTACCTATTAAGTTTTGTCCTAGAAAGAGGATTGCCACTCAGGCCATGGGCAAGGGACGTCTTCATCTCGAGAGGTTCCAGCCCACGCTGGACATTTTATCCTCTTGAGCACAAGTCCCTTGACAGTCACAAAGTTCTCTTCCTCCTTCTTGACCAGTAGTGTTTTAGCCAGTTCAGTTCCAGAACAAACATTTGTTGAACACCTATTGTGTGCTAGAGATGAAGCTAAGAGATACCCTTGCCTTGTTTAACCCTTGCAGCACCTCCATGATGAGGAAACAGCTCAAAAGGATGAAGTCCTTACATTATGGTGATTTTCATCTTGGTTTCTGGAAATTCTTTTGTGTGTGTGTGTGTGTGTTTCTGAGACAAGGTCTTGCTCTGTCACCTGGACTAGAGTGCAGTGGCATCATCATACCTCACAGCAACCTCAAACTCCTGGGCTCAAGCATTCCTCCTGCCTCAGCCTCCCGAGTAGCTGGGACTACAGGCATGCGCCACCATGCCCAGATAATTTTTCTATTATATTTTTAGGGGAGACAGGCTGGTCTTAAACTCCTGACCTCAAGTGATTCTCCCGCCTTGACCTCCCACAGTGCTAGGATTATAGGTGTGAGCCGCTGCTCCTGGCCTGGAAATTTCTTTTTTTTTTTTTTAATTTTTTTTTTTTTGAGACAGAGTCTCCCTTTATTGCCCAGGCTAGAGTGAGTGCCATGGCGTCAGCCTAGCTCACAGCAACCTCAATCTCCTGGGCTCAAGTGATCCTCCTGCTTCAGCCTCCCAAGTAGCTGGGACTACAGGCATGCACCACCATGCTCAGCTAATTTTTTTTCTATGTATATTAGTTGGCCAATTAATTTCTTTCTATTTATAGTAGAGACGAGGTCTCGCTCTTGCTCAGGCTGGTTTCGAACTCCTGACCTCGAGCAATCCGCCCGCCTCGGCCTCCCAGAGTGCTAGGATTACAGGTGTGAGCCACCGCGCCTGCTGGCCTGGAAATTCCTAATGATACTTTCTGTGCAGATCACCTATGGGCTTCCACAGGTTTACTATATGCTTTGTGTCATTGTCCACCACCATAAACCCCAGGGAGCTTAGATCTTAGCTCTAAGGGATGAACCAAACTTCCTAGTTTAAACATGTTAATCATGTATACATTCAACAAATTAGTTGTTTTTGAAAAACATCATATTCTCATCTTCTAAATCTAAAAAATTTTTCCCAATATGGTATTTTTGACCATTTCACAGATTCTGGGTGGGAAAGGAGAGGGGAGACATTTAAAAAAACCTGAGGCAATAAAGATTTCGTATTTTATGGATTGATGTGTCATGTTTAGACAGCTGAGATTGTGGCATACCCTTTCCTCCTAGATCCACGTCTCCATTAGCCAGGCTCCATGGATCTTCTATTTTGGAGAGGCACCACCTGGAGTACAGCAAGACCCTGCTGCAGGATGAGGTATGGGAGCCTCTCTTGGGGCACCTCAAGAGTTCTGCCCCAAAGCCCTAACCCACAGAAAGTGCTTGGAAAAAAGGTAGCCCTGAGTCACAACAGTTGAAGTCAATTGGTAGAAATTGCTATTTGGAGTAGTTTTGAATCACCGAGTTGGAAGTAGGTGACACAGGTGAAAAGAGCCATGGAAAGTTGTAGACTCTCTGCAGGTCTTCAGGGAAAGGGTTGGGGGGAGACTTACGGTGGGTGTGAAGGGCTCTGTGAACCCTAAAGCATGTACAGATGGAAAGAGGAAAGGAGGCCACATGGCCACTGAGCTCCTCATTCATTCAGGGGCACACGCTGTAGGGCACACCTTTGAGAAAGCCGGGCTTGGGTAGAGGAGGCAGGCATGGATCAGGACATCAGACAGAATCGGGCAACTGCCGCCAGAAAGGCACCGAGTGATGCTCTTGAGAGCTCCAAAGGGAGAAACCACATGAGGACTGCAGCAGGGATGGGGGCCGGGGGCGGGATCAGAGACAGCTTTACACGGGAGCAGCTTTGAGCCCCTTGAATTCACAGTGATTTGCACGGATCATGTATTACTAACCTCCCACGAGGGGCAGTCACTCTTCTCCCCTTTATTAGTTTTATTTAAGGAATGTACAGGCATGTCAAAAATTGTAGATGTAACCTAATCACACTTTCTTAAGAAAGGTCTAAACCCAAAATGATTAAAATGAGGCATTATGAGATTGAGGGGAACACTGTCTCGTCACAGGCAGAGAACTCACTTGGATAAATAAACCCTCTGGAGAGCAGGCTTTTCTCAGTTTTAACAATAATCTTTTATTAAAAGCTCAAGGAAGGAATATATAGAAATATGTGCAAGAGAGAATACTACATTCAGCCAGGTAATGAAAAGATGGTGCAAATAAGCAAAGCAGGGAAATCTTGTCAAAAGAAAACTGCTTGAGTGGCTTTAACAACTGTGATGAGGCCGGGCGCAATGGCTCACGCCTGTAATCCTAGCACTCTGGGAGGCTGAGGTGGGCGGATCATTTGAGCTCAGGAGTTTGAAACCAACCTGAACAAGAGTGAGACCCCGTCTCTACTATAAATAGAAAGAAATTAATTGGCCAACTAATATATAAAGAAAAAAAAATTAGCCGGGCATGGTGGCACATGCCTGTAGTCCCAGCTACTCGGGAGGCTGAGGCAGGAGGATCGCTTGAGCCCAGGAGTTTGAGGTTGCTGTGAGCTAGGCTGACGCCACGGCACTCACTCTAGCCTGGGCAACAAAGTGAGACTCAGTCTCCAAAAAAAAACCAACTGTGATGGATGCGGTGCCCAACATCATTGCCATCCCAAACCTGCTGTGGCGTTTCTAATTCTGCAACGCTCTTGGCAAAGCACTAACCTGGTGCGACTCTAGATGGTGGTTCTCAGACATGGGTACCCAGACCAACCGCTTCATCAACACCACAGGGCAGGGGCAGGCTGGGGAGGAAAAGCACAGATCCCGAGCCCCATTCCCCACTTACTGATCAGGCTTTCTGGAGGTGGGGCCTGAGAATCTGCCTTTTGAATCAGACCTCTATTAATTCTAATGCACAGACAGAATCTCTCCCTGCAGCAGAATTCAGAGCATACATAATATGTGTTCCGACAATTAAAAGGAGTAGAGCTGAAAATAATTCAGAGTAAGTAATTCTAAGAGTAAATTGTTATTACCTAATTTGTTAGGAGTCTTTGTTTTCCTGGCTGGGAAAATCTTTGGTGTCTGAGCAACCATTTTCTGCACATCCCACTGTTTATATGATACCACAGAGAGGTAGTGTCAGATAGAATGGCTCACTAAATCATACATTTACTTACTACGGCAAAATACATTTTACAAACTACAACCAAATATCTAAATGCTTAACACTGGAAGACTCCTATTATCTTAAGTGTTTTTCCTTTTGGGATTTGATGGTTTATAATAGAGTTACAGTTTTCCATCTTAATTTTTTTTTATGTTATTTACTTTGCAGTCCGAACTGGCTTTGATGGCTATATAAAGACTTATTATTCTTTCTAGAAAGGAATATTGCATCTCAGTAATCCATGCCATCTTTTCAAGGACCTCTCTACAATACTATTCGGCCTGCTAATTGCCGACTTTTAAAGCCTTGTCAATAGAGTCGCTAGGCAATGCAGTCACACAGAGCTTGTTTATGAGCAGTCAAATTGAATGGTAAAAAAAAAAAAATGAAATGTTTAGCCATCAGATATTCTTTTTATATTTTGGGGAGACAATGTAGTTCTCTTATTTTTTTTTTTATTCTATAAAGAAAATATACATATTAGAAATTTTAGTTTTTTTAAATAAGAAAAAACCTTGGGATTTATCCAGTAATTTTGGCATTTATGGACATTACTCATACATTTTGTTTTTCATATGCCTGAAAGCTTTGAACTGAAATCCCAACCTTTTCCTAAGGCTTTGAACTGAAATGTCCTTAGATCCCAACAGAGATGGATCCACTGCTTTGAGGAACAGAACTACCTGTTTTCTAAACCAGACAGAAATCAACCTTTTAACCTGAATGACTAGGTGGAAACCTTGTTAGCCAAATGTGTAGGTGTATACATTTTAATACTAGAATATATTGTAGAAATGACAATTGCTCAGCATGAATAACAGAACCCTGTTATTATTCAGAACATCTCTTTACAAAGCGTGCGATCATTTTATTTATACTTTTCCATACCAACTCCATCAGCCTGTCCTATTTTATACAGAGAAGTCGTGAAGAAGAAATTAAATACCTTGCGTACAGCCAAGAGCAAGGCAAGAACATGCTGGCAATATTCTCGTGTGGGTGTCGCAGGCGCCACGGTGAAGATTAGAACAGCCTGTACTTTCTCTGGCCTCAACTTGCCTGACAGCCCTAATTAGAATGAATTAAAGCCATTTCTACCTGTTTTGTTGTGCTGCATGGAATTCATATTGTATTGCCATTTTAATAGTCAGGGGAGAATAAAAATAGGCTCTTTCTGTGAGCAAGTGAAAGCAGCTGAGCCAGTTGGAGCCAGCCGGACCAAGGCTGGTAAACAGGTCCCCTCTCTTCTCTGGTGCACCTGTCTCTAAGTAATGTTTTCAGCACAATGCTCTGGAAAACAAATAGACTGTTACGTTCTCATATATATTTTATAAGTTAATGACTTCACAGTTGTTGTAACAATGACATATGCCCACTATAAAAAGAAACAATAGGGAAAATTTCAGAGATAAATTTTTAAAAAATCATTTAAAATCCTACCACCCAGAAATAGATGTTTCATTAACATTTGATGAGCTTCATTAGCTTCATTGCAGTCACCCTGTAAACCCGTATATACAGGCAGCTAGAGAGAAATAATTTTTGAAAAATAGGATCACAGTACCCAACCTGTTTTTCTAAGTCAGAGTTATAGTTTTTTTTCTTTTTGGAGACAGAGTCTCACTCTGTTGCCTGGGCTACAGTGCCGTGGCATCAGCTTAGCTCACAGCAACCTCAAACTCCTGGGCTCAAGCGATCCTCCTGCCTCAGCCTCCTGAGTAGCTGGGACTATAGGCATGCGCCACCATGCCCGGCTAATTTTTTCTGTATGTTTTTAGTTGTCCAGCTAATTTCTTTCTATTTTTAGTAGAGATGGGGTCTTGCTCTTGCTCAGGCTGGTCTTGAACTTCTGACTCAAACGATCTTCCCGCCTCAGCCTCCCAGAGTGGTAGGATTACAGGCGTGAGCCACCGTGCCCAGCCTCAGAGTTATGTTTTGTAATCGTCATTAAAGTATCCAATATGTATGATAAATTGCACCTTTTGAGAGTATACAATTCTGTGTGCTTTTACCATTTTATACACCTGGGAAACCACTACCGTCTAGAAACAGAACATGTCTCTCACCTGGAGGAGTGCTCAGACCCCTTGCAGGCCCATCCCTCTCTCTCGGCTCCCAGCCCTAGGCAACCACTGAAATGTTTTCCGTTGCTAGGGATTTATTTGCATTTTCTAGGTTTTATATAAGTGCAGTCACAACATAAGTGATCTTTTGTGCTGGCTTCTTCCATGCGGAAAAATAATTTTGAGATTTCTCCACATCATTATGTATATCAATGATTCATTCCTTTTTCACTGCTGAGTAGAATTCCATTTATCTTAAATAAGAGGTATTAAATTTAATTTTACTTGAATTTAGCAGAAGGCACATTTTTGAAATGAAAGGAATTGCAGAACTTCACATAATTGTGTCTTTATCACAAGAGAGGTTTAAAGGGCCCTCTAAAATGAATAACACATAACTGTGAAAAATTATGAAAAGCTATAGCTGAGCATGACAATGTTTGACATCTTTAAACTAAATATGCTAACTTTACAGTATCTATTAATGCTCTGCTATGAAATATGAAGCAATTAGCATATTTATACCCTTTCCCACATCTCCACCTGTTATATAAGCTATTTATTGTCATTAGCATTTTTTACCATTATCAATATTTATAAAATTTACATTTTGCTTTATAATTTCCACTATTGTTTATTTCTTGCTTTTTTTTCCTGCTGTGTGGTTGATATCTGAAGACTATTGTTTATTCTTAATTCAACTTTCAAATGAATTCAATACTTATTGACCCTTTGCATTTCTATAGGAATTTTAGAATCGGCTTGTCAATTAAGAAACACACAGAAACTCGTTGGTGTTTTGGTTAGAATTGCACTGAGTCTACAGGCTATTTTGTGTTCCTGTGGTCTATTTATGCAGAGCTTTTACGCTTTGGAAGATTACTCATCCCCGAGTGGAGCCAGTGTCTGCTGAAGAATGCTGTGGGGGAAGGGCAGGAGTGAGCTGGGGAATCTCAGCTTCCAATTTGTTGTCTCAAGCACTCTACTCACCACGTCTACACACTTCTGATTTTGGTTTCCCAGAAGTTAAGGCTCATGTAGAGCAAAGCCCAGGCTCTGTGTGCTGGCATCTGGCCACTGCTGTCTGCCTGTCCCTCCTTCACTTCCTGTTACCTATGGCATTCTCTTCCGCCTAGGACACGGAGTAGCAGGAGTCAGGACAAAGGGACACCAGCATTGCTTCTTCCTCAGCTCCTCCTCTGCTGTTTGGTGGTGTCAAACTAAGCCTTGGAGGCACATCCTTTTTCTCCCATGTGCTGTTCCCATCCTGGGACTTCTTGCTCTAATTAAAGGATCACTGGGTCTGCTTTTACTTACTTAACCAAACTAACAAAAAAACCCCAACTTTGTGTGTGTATGTTTAAGCCCCACTTTGCTCCAAAACGGATTTAATGGAGCTTACAAAAATACATATAACATTAAAGAAAAAGACACCAAGGGCTAATAGAAAAATAAGAAAAATGAGATGGAGCATGGTAAAGGCCATACATACCCAAAATACATGCAATAACATACACACATCTATCAGACATAGGCCACAAATTTGATCAACAGCATTTTTAGCAACTAATGCAAAAACAGAAACAGGATTTTTAAAATATGAATCTATATTCTTAAGAAGAAACCAATTAAAAGCTCTTTAAGTACCTCAGGTGGGAAAGGAAGAAAAGAGACAATATAAAAGAATGTAGAACTTAAAGAGTTTTTAAATTAGAAGACTTGTACATGCTTATAGATAAAAGTGAAAATGAGTGAGAAGAGAAAGACATGAATAAAATTCAGGTATGTTGAGCTATATACAAAGGCAGCAGTATGGAAAAGTTGAATATAAACTCTTTTTTCTTAATGATATCAATTTAAAAAAATCCAGTAAGGGATTTGGGGGGATGGGTATATACATACATAGTGAGTGTGATGCACACCAGCTGGGGGATGGGCACGCTTGACCCTCTGCCTCCAAGGGGGAGGGGAGACAAGGGCAATGTATGTAATCTTAACGTTTGTACCCCCATAATATTCTGAAATTTAAAAAAAAATTGATTTTGATCCAGATCCTCTTTCTTTTTTTTATTGTTCTATGGAGTGTTCAACAGCCATTGCTTCCTTCCATCCATTTAAAAAGGTTAACTATAGTTGTTATGATGAACTCAGTATTTTAACAAAATGAATCATAGTTTTCATTTCCTTCCTTCTATTGTAGATGTTATAAAAAGGCGACTTAAGATTTATAGAATGCATGGTATAGCGTCTAAAATTTGAGTTGGCGTCCAGTTATTGCTTTCTAATATTTCAATATCCTGAAATGACCAAGAGCTAAATTTGGTCTCGGGTTTGCAATTCTATTTTAACCTGGAGCCAGTCTCAAGATTTCACATAGCAATAACAATGCTACAACAATAAATTTTATAGCAATTTGCAATTTTAAAATGTATTCCCAGGGCCGGGCGCGGTGGCTCACGCCTGTAATCCTAGCACTCTGGGAGGCCGAGGCGGGCGGATTGCTCAAGGTCAGGAGTTCAAAACCAGCCTGAGCGAGA
>VSMD01135257.1:0-52431 GCA_008750895.1 Mirza zaza | reverse complement strand
AAATGTTCTATTAAATAGAAGTGATCCCTGCTCCCACGCTCCCACCACACACACAGACTCACACACACACACGCGCGCGCGCGCACACACACACACACACACATAACAAGAACAGCTTTCAGTCAAGAGTAGCAGGACTAACTTTCATCTAAGGGAAAAATGCTCCTAAGTTGTAGCAGCTTGGTATACCACTGTCACTGTTTCATTAAAACATAGAAGAAAAATCTTTGCCTTATACAGTAACTTAACAAGGCCTCAATGTACAAATGGAGCTTTTAGTATGGACAAAGCTGGAAAGTGAGCATAATTATATCTTCCTGAGAAAACTTCCCTCTACTCATCAAGTAGGTTTCAGATACCTAGCTATCTGTTCTTCCATTTATCATCTTTATTTACTCAGTTTCATAATTACCACATGTCACCCATGGCAGTATAATCATTTGTGTCCTTATAAAAAACACCAAGTTTTTTATAGGTTGACTGGTAGCAATTATGTAAATGATGTTTCTATACTTAGAATTATATCTTCCTTACACTTTAACACACTTAGCACACACATACACAGATAAGTCTTTTTAGAGCATATTATACTTTTCAACCATTTTTTACATATATTACCTCATTTTGCCTTCACAGTACCCTTGTCTTATAGGTGGAACAGGTTTTACTTTATAATTCATAGATGAGCCCCAAAAGTTCCAGTGGCTGGCCAAAGTCCACATAGCTATACAACACAAGGTGTTTCTAATCTCATTGTCTGATATATTACCATTTAAAAATGATTAGCCACCACTTCATGTTCCATTTTATGAATATCCAAAGACTTGAACATTTTTAAAGACCAGTTTCCTAAAAGAAATAGAGAATTGCTATTTTATAGGGAAAAGGGCACTGCTGAACAGCTTTTCCTATAAAGAATGGAAAGAATGAGTTTGACCAGGGTCTAAAGTAAGAGAACAGAAAGGGTAGAACTCCAACCCTGGAAGGTGTCAGCCCAGCCTTCTTTCATTTTTTATACTGGGTGCCTAGTGTAGAATCTATACAGAATGAACATTTGACGTATTTTTTGTTGAGTGAGTGAATGAATAAATGTATGACTATATATGTATGTATATATGTATCTTTGGAGACAGAGTCTTGCTCTGTCGCCCCAGCTAGAGTGCAGTGGCATCACCGTAGCTCACTGCAACCTGGACTCAAGCGATCATCCTGCCTCAGCCTCCTGAGTAGCTGAGACTACAGGCACATGCCACAACACCTGGCTAATTTTTTTTTATTTTTTTATTTTTAGTAGAGATGGGGTCTTGTTCTTGCTCAGGCTGGTCTGGAACTCCTGAGCTCAAGTGATCCTCCGGTCTCAGACGCCCAGAGTGCTAGGATTATAGGAGTGAGGCACCACACCTGGCCTATATTTTCTGATCTAACAACATATTGCAATAACCAAATCTATCCTTTATCGTGGGATGCATACCTAAGCAACAATAAGGTGCTATTTTAAATAGAATGAACAACCTTTTATAGAAAACAAATACTTCCAGTGAGTACTCACAACCAGTTTCTCCACTTCTTCACCACTCTCCCTGGCAGTCAGCAACCTGTTTTTCCTGCTCTTGAATGTTTCTGTCATCAACAGTGACACTTTCCTCTTCAGGGTCTCTTGCATCTGCTTGTTCCTCTCCAGCCTATTGTCACCGCCTGAGTCTGTTCTCTCATGAAGACATATCTGAGCTACCTCTGTGGCATTGCTTCACCAGGCAGTCCACCAGAGCTTGTGAGCTACTGCTCCCTAGTGATGAAGTTTGCACTCTAGTATCTGCTCATTAGCAATATAATGGCAATATAACAGTTTTGCCTGCTTTTAACACATTTGTAAGATATTGATCAATCTACACATGAAGCTCTTCTGCATTTGCTGACCCCCCTGAGTGATTCTGAGTCCACCAGAGCAAATGGAATGGAAAGAAAACCAGAATGCCTGGATTCCTGGATGCCTAGTGAGTTTCCACCACTTATCAGACATTGGTCCATGCCTAGCCAATGAGCCTCTGAGGCTCAGTTTCTTGGGCTTCTTGAAGAACAGGTTTATGGCATAAGAAAAAGTGCTCTAGCCCTTTCTAAAATGTAAAATTCGACTTAAATGTAAAATAAAAGTTATTATACTATATCGAACATCTACACATATGGAAGGCAATGTTGGATTTTAAACGTGCAATAACAAAATCCTAAAATAAAATTTCCATTTTACAGATGAGGAAACAGAACTCTCTTGTAGAAGGTTTACCCAGCTCTAGAATATTCGACCCTAACCATCATGTTCTTCCATTAATTGAAAATATAACTCTACTAAAGAGCTTTAATATCTTCCCATTGAACAACTGATCCAAGCCAAGCTCCTTGTTTGATGTGCCAGATCCTTCTACCAACTAGTTAAAAGCTTCCACACATGATTCCTGAACATTTCATGAATTTTTTTTTCCTGACTTCCTAACATCTACTATTGTTTGGCCCTGGCTACAATTTCTTTATTATGCCTTCCCCCTCCCAGTTAAATCCAAACATATTGTAAGCCCCTGCCTAAGGCTTACTTTCTTCTTTAAACTTTCACAGAATAATACCATAGTCTGGTCTCTTAATCATCACAAAAATGCCAAGAGAACTCAGCTAATTCACATTAACATGCTGTTGTTTAGTTTTTGTTTTTTTTTTTTTGTTTTTTTTTTTTACAATTGCCCACTGTTTTTGTATTTATTTGCATGTTTCAGACTAAACTATAAACTCTGGAGAGCAGAGGAAATAGCTGATTTTTTAGAAAGCTCTCAACACTTCGCAGATAACTCTCAATTTTAGACAGCTTTGCTCAATGAATTATTTATCTGAACATACCTTAAATGGTAGATTTTCCTCATAAAGTTACCGTTTTTGACTCTTCTTTGATGACACTTACTCCCTAAAGCTACTTAATAGTAACACCGTCTGTGTAAAATATTTCACATTCAAGGTGCTTTTTAAGGTAATTGCTTAACTTAAGCTCACGATCACCTCATAAGGCAGCTACTATTATTCCTATTCTGTAGATGAAGACATTGAAGCCTAGTGTCTGAATGGATTGTCCAGGGTTAAACAGAGTTTGCGAGAAAGTCAGGGCTGAAACAGAGGTCTTTTGATGCCAGGAGCAGCATGCGTCCCTCCCCATCATGATGTCTTTCTACCTCCCATTGTTCTGTACCCACCACGGAGCTCTATTCATTTGCACTTTTACATCATGGTGTTTTATAAGGATGACAATAACTGAATGCACATTAGCATAATAAAAAAGTGATGTGCCGTGACTTGACAGATCCCATGGATTTCCTAGTGAGAAAGGGCTATTGAGTTTGGGATTTGTAATTTTGATGGTTGAAACCATTCTATCCTTTTGTGTGAACAAGGTTACAAGAAATGTATCCTGACAAGCTTGGCGAGGCCCAGTAACCTGACAGAGCTCATATGTCACCTACCAGTTATGACTTTCTCACCCTAAACCATCCCTTTTGTGTCTTGGTCTCCCTTCTACTCTTTTTAAAGGTACAATTCACTGGTGGGATGCATTCTCATTCTTTCAAGCCAATCTATCAATCCCCTGAAAGGCAGTCAAAGGCCTTTCCCTCTCATGTGTATCACTTTTGTAGGCCATTAGTATAGCCACTGGAAAATTATGAGGCCTCCATAAAACCCACACCTCCCTGAATTCAGCCCATGCTCTGCAATTTTCAATTTGCTTCCTCCACTATTTGTTATAGGTATGCACAAAGTTATGTGATTTGACCACATTATACATTTGATATGTCCTCTTTGTTGTTGAGTTGCAAAAACCTTTTGATTTTTCCTTAATTTTATCATTGGCCCAAGGATTGTTCAGCAGCAGGTTGTTTAATTTTCATGACTTTGTGTAGGTTTGAGAGTTCCTCTTGAAATTGGTTTCTGATTTTATTCCACTGTGGTCTGAGAAGATACATAGTAGGATTTTGATTTTTCTGAAGTTGCTGAAACTTGTTTTGTGGCCTAACACATGATCCATCTTGGAAGATGTCTCTTGTAGTAATGAGAAGAATGTATATTCTGCAGTTCTTTAAATGTCTATTAGGTCCACTTTCTTCTAGAGTCCCATTAAAGTCCAGTGTTTCTTTGTTGATTTTCTGCCTCAATGATCTGTCCAGTTCTGTCAATGGAGTGTTGAAGTCCCCAGGTATTATGATGCTATTGTTTATTTCTTTGCTTAGGTTTAGTAGAATTTGTTTTATGAATCTGGGAGCTCCTATGTAAAGTACACATATATTTTATTTTTATATTTCTTACTGAATTACTCTCTTTATCATTATATAATGACTGTCTTTGCCTTTTTAACCATTGTTGATTTAAAATCTATTTTATGAGAATAGCTACTTATGCTAACTTTTGGTTTCCATTTGCATGGAATATTTTTTGCAATCCCTTTACCTTGAGTCTATAAGTGTCCTTGTGCATTAGATTGGTTTCTTGGAGATACCATATACTTGTGTTGTGGTTTTTCATCCATTCAGCCAATCTATATCTTTTAAGTGGAGCATTAAGACTGTTTATATTCAATGTTAGTATTAATATGTGAGATACTGTTCTGTTCATCAGGTTGAATGACAGCTTTTTGTTTTCTTTTCATCCTTGTGCTACTGTTTTATAAGAGCTGTTAGCTTTAACTTCCAGGTGTTTTTACTCTGGTGGGTATCGATTGTTCTATTCTACGTATAGAGGACTTTTGAGCATTTCCTGTAGGGCAGGTCTAGTGGTGAAAAATTCCTTTAGTGTTTGCTTATCAGGGAAAGACTATTTCTCCTATGAAATTTAGTTTGGTGGGATACAAAATTCTTAGCTGGAAGTTATTTTGTTTAAGGAGACTAAAAAATGGGTGGGATTCCAATCCATTCTGGGTTGTAAGGCCTCTGCTGAGACATTTATTGTTTTTATAATGGGTTTGTCTTTGTAAGTTAGTTGTTGCTTTCATTTTGGAGCTTGTAGGATATTCCCCCTCACTTTGATTTGGCCAGACTGATGGCTATTTGTCTTGGTGACGTCGCATTTGCTGTGAATTTTCCAGGTGTTCAATTACCCTCTTGATCTAGATATCTAAATCTCCAACAATACCAGGGAAGTTTTCCTCAATTATTCCCTGAAGTAGATTTTCTATGCTTTTTGATTTTTTTCTTCTTCCTCAGGGATACCTATGATTCTTATATTAGCTCATTTTACATAGTCCCATAGTTCTCTGACTGATTGTTCATTCTTCTTTATTCTTTTTTTTTTTCTGTATTTTTGGCTGACTGGGTTAATTCAAAAGCCTTGTCATCAAGCTCTGAAATTCTTTCTGCTGTTTGATCTAGTCTGTTATTAAAGATGTCTGCTTACTTTGAAATTCCCTAAATGACTCTTTCATTTCTTTAAGTTCTTTTATATCCTTTCTTATGTTATCTATCTTTTAGTAATTTTTCATTCATGTCCTAACATTTTTGTTGTTGCTGTTTTCTTTGTGTTGTTTTTCAACTTTCTCATCCATCTCATTCATCTTATTTTCCATCCATATTATGAATTTCATAGCTGATAGTTTGACAATTTCCTTTAGGTTAGAGATATTTTTGGAGGTGCTGAAATAGCTTGTTTTTTTTTTCATGTCACCAGAGTTCTTTTGCTGGTTCCTTCTCATCTGAAACCTCTTATCTCAGCTGAATACAGATAGATTTGCAAATGTACCTGTTCACCTCTGCTGGGACTCTCCTACTTAGTGAAAAGAAGAAGTCCCTATATGGTGCACTTGTGCCCTACTCGGACAGACTGACCTGACAGGAGAGGGGCAGGTGCACTGGTAATTTGTAATGCAACTATTCTCCTACATCATTTCATCCTCCTGTGGTTGTCATAGTACAAGCTGGTGCTTGTTGATATTTGTGTGGATTGGTGTGTTGGTCCCCAGCCCACTGTTTGAAGCTAGGGAGGGGACTGGGTGTGTCCTTCTTTGTGGAAGTGTGTGATGTGGGAGTTTGCTTTGCTTGGGTCTTCCAACAGCAGTGGCAGGGGCAGCTGGGTGAGGCTACTTAAATAGTGGCCACAGGTGCCAGGGATGTGGGCATTTTCTTTGCCAAGATCTAGGTGCAGTGGTGGCATGTGGCAGGAAGCAGCTGAGGTGAGCAGGGATGTGGTGGTAGATGGGGCCATGGAGTTGCACAGTGCATGGCAGGCAAGGCCACAGCATAAAAACTGCATGAGTGGGACAAGACTGTGAGGGCACCTGGAGGGTGGGGTCATGGTGGCTAAGTGACACTCAGCAGGTGGGGCCGCTGAAGCATGTGGCATGCAGGGCTGTGGCAGCTCATGGCGGGTGGGGCACAGAGGCACATCACGTGCTGTGTGGAGTAGTGCTGGCTGGGACTTTCTCTCCACCCAGTACTGGTGGTGGCAGCTATTGTGGTGCTATGCTGGTGGTGGCAGTGATGGTGCTATCCAGATGGCCACAGTGGCTGCGGGGGGCCATGAGTACCTGCTTTTTTTTAATTTCCTGGTGGCAAGGGGGGCACACAGCACACGGTCATGGGGAGCACAAGAGTACCTCCCCTCCCTGCTCCCTCTTCAGCCTAGAAAAAGTGATAGGGAGTTGGCTGCAGTGAAGTTGACCCCTGTGTAGACTGGGCATTCTGGGGCTGAGTGCTCAGAAATGGCATTAGTTGCAGTAACCCGGAGTCTGACACCAGTGTGACCCTGCTGTGCCTGCTTTCCAGTCCAATGCTGTAGGATAGACTTCAACCAGCTCCCTGATCCATCTGGAGGCCTGCTGAGGTTCAGTGTCTGTTCGCAAGGGGAGTGAGGTGTCTGATAGTTCTCTCCTCTGAACCTTCCTCATGTGTGGGGACTTTTCCTAGGTGTGTTCCAATCCTGCTGAGTGGTTCACCTAGCTTCTCTCTCCTTCACTTTAGGTGTCTCCTGATACTTCTCTGATGATTCATAGTGCTTTTTCCAAGGTGATCCATCCATAGGTGAACATCTACTTGCAACTTTTGATCCTCTCCTTGAGAGTGGCATGTACAGACTGTCTCTAGGTCACCATGTTGGCCTATCCCTCTCCTACTGGCCACATTTTAAAAAGGTAAAAAGTAACAACTGTCATTAATTTTAATATTATATTTTATTTAGCCCAATATATCTAAAATATTAACCTTTCATCATTTAAACAATATAAGATATTGAGATATTTTACATTTTTTTGTGCTAAGTCTTCAAGACATAGTGTGTAGTTTACACTTAAAAAGCATCTCAATTTGGACTGGCCATCTCACTGGTATGCTGAAACCAGTGCTCGCTGGATTGCAAGAGCCAGTTGGTAAATTTTTAGAATTTCACGAGCTGGTTGGTAGGTAGGTTGAGATAGGCCACTGTGTGGGTGTTTATTCCAGAGAAATGATGAAATGCTGTAATTTTTTTTGGGGGGGTGGGATTGGGTTGGGGAGCATGTTGTTAAACATTTACTAATATACCACTGCTCAATAGCCACTGTGGCTAGTGGGTACCATATTGGACAGTGCATTCCTAGGTAATAAAATCAATTATATGTTTGTTAGTTACTTTTGAAAAGCATGTTTATAACTTTCTTTAATTTGTTCTAAGTATGGTGACAGGATGATGTCTTTCCCAATGGGTACTACTTAGAAAAATACCATTTGAATGGAAAAACAAGGAGCAGTGATGAAGCATCTATTAGTTTTGAGATTCCATAGTCAAATCACAACTGCCTCACTGTTCCACACAGTTTCATGTGGGGTTAGGGTGGGGGAAAGATTCCTGCTTCTGGACCATAAGAATATGTCTAGTTGTGAATGCTGGCATTGTTTAGGAGAGAACCAGGAAGGAAATTAGCATAAAAACATGAGCAAGTTCCTAACTTTCTTATAATGTCATAAGTTACAGTTATTTTGTTTTATGACAAAATATGGGTTTTATGTTAAGATATTAGCTTATATATTTAAATCTCATTAAGAGTTATCAAATGTTATTTATTAAACAGCACATAATTCATTAGGTTTTCAAAATTACCTAATGTACTTCTCATAAATGAAATTTAAATAATTAAATCTAATTTTAGTGGAACAGGATCACGGGGAAGGCATTCTAGGATGTTTTATTGTAAAAGTCTCTGATGTATATAACAAATATATACTTGTCCATAAAAATAATAATAGCTTGCTTTTATTGGGTATGTAACTATGTGCCAGGCACTTTAAATATTTATTTCAACTGATTTACACAATAATCATAAGTGGTGGGTATTATTATATGGATTCCAAAAATAGGAAACTGAAGCTCAGAGAGTTAGTGCATCCAAAGTCAGCTGTCTGGTAAGTGGTAGACCTGTGCAGTGAACTAAGGTTTTTCTTATTTCAAAGTCTCTGAGATGTTTGTCTAGGTCATACTGGCTCCCTAGAACTTCAATTTCAGTTTATTGGATTTTACTCAGTGTTTTCCTTACTGAGAGGATGGCTCTAAAGGAAGGCTGCAAGCATCATGATCTTAGCAACAAACAATAAATCCTCCTTTGTTCAAACAATAAAGGTGGTCAGGAGCTGAGAAAAGTAACAAACTCAAATATGTAAACCAGGATATAAACTTTATCTTATTCACCCTGGTATGCCCAGCAAATATACTAGCACTAGCACACTACGGGTACAAAATACATACATATATGTAGAATAAATGTGTGCTCCGACTAAAAAGAAAAAAACAAAAAACACAAAAAAGTAACAATTCTCCAGGAAAAATAATGGAAGGTGGCATTTCTTCCACACAAATTATGGGCCAGGCACTATTCTAAGGTGCTTCACTTGCATTTCCTCATTTAATCCTCACAGCCATTATATGAGGTCAGTACAATTAATATTCTCATTTTACAGACAAGAAGAGCTGAGGCACATGAAGGATAAGAAACTCTCATGCTGCAGATATGTAGCAGAATTTGGATTTCAACCCAAGTCACCTGGATCCACAATGCATGCTCTTAGAAACTACAATATATACCTGTCTTATTGATGACATGGCAGACAAGTCACAGTCACCTCAAATTTAAACAATAATAAATGATGAAACTATTTGTTCGAAGTAACTATGAAAAAGAGATGTATGCAATTCCATTTATCAGTTCAATATTAATTTGCCAAATTGGAAATAAGAAATGTTTGTGGAAGGAGAAATCGCTTCCTGCTCTCAAAATATGGAAGATTGCAGAGTTGAGATTTAAAACAGGTTATTGAAGAATAAGAAGTGGGATTTGCACAAACAGAGAAAAGTTAAAGCATATTCTAGCCAGGGAGATAAGCAGATACACAAGGGACAAGGTTTAAATCAATATATGGGTGTGCGAACTTTAGAAATGTTAGAGTGGTCAAGAACGGTGAAAAGGTAGTTACAGGTGAGAACAGGCTTAGGTCAATCTCCTGGGTAGTGGAGAATTCAATTTTCTACACATTATAGACTCCTCTTCATGGAAACTCCATCGTAGGCACTGTAAGGGTTTTAACACCTTGAGGAAAGTGCTAATATTCTAGTGTGCTGGATGTCCAATAACTGTAATATAACGTACAGGAAGGTAAGTGAGAATATGAGGGTTAAAGGAGGGAAATGTGTGTTCTACTGAGCACCGTAGGAAAGGCTTCACAGGTTATGCTGTGCTCGGAGAACAGTATTTGGCTTGTTAGTGTATCATAAGTTATGCGATAGGGAACAACAGGAGATCAGAATAGAAATGTCAGTTGAGATCATTGTGTGGAGTATTGAATGCTGGGTCTGAAACATTTTTAACTTCATCAGTCTCAGCAGGTGTTAATGGATACAGGCGAGCACAGGGAATTGGTAAGTCACGTAATTTTAATCTTGCCATTTTCCTATTTTCCTGCTTTTAAATCTTGTTCTTTTTTTTTCCTTATTATACTCAGAACAGATTTCTTTTAGTAGCCAAAGTACTTTTGCACATCCTCTTCTTTCCACACCTACTGCCACTGTCCCATCTCAAATATTATCTCTAGCTCAACTTTCCACAACCACTACCAGTATGATTCCAGCCTATGGGCCCCCTTAAGATACTTTGTCCCATTATAACTGTCAGATTTACTTTCCTAAAATGGAAATGCATTTCTAAGCTCTGGAGCTCAACATCTTCCAGTACTTCTCATATTATCTGTGGTGAAGGATCCCTTTCTTTTTAAAAAATTTCCAGTCACTGACCAATACTAGAAATTTCTGGGAGAATAAATTAAAAAACTGACATATAAATACAAGCTCTGCTTGTTTATTTTATTCAACAGACATAAAATTTCTCCATCTAATTGGTATAAAATTTCTAAATTACTCCATCAAATCACTATAAAAATTTCTAAATAGTCTTAATTCCTGAGCTTGCCTCCTTATACTAGTACCAAACAGCTGAGGCGCCAACCAACACCTGCCTGCAACCCTGGTCTGTTTATTGCTACAATGTGATTTCAAAGATTTTAGAAAGGCTCTGAGATTCTCTATTCTCACTTTTTACTATCTTCTGCATATTTTCGGGGAATGCCTAAAATTACACTCTTTGTCACCTATATTCGTAGCTTAAAGTTTACTTGAAAACACACACACCATTGCAGTGACACATACCTTGAGCCACCCTCATGTATACCGTAACTGAGGAGAATTGTCAGGTTATGACTGGTGGATAGAAAGAAAACAAGACAGTGGCCCTACTCTACATAAATACACTGCCTGAGCCTATGTTCCTATGTTGCTTATTTACCATCTATTAAATTTCTCTTTCAGCCTTTTCCTTTTTTTTTTTTTTTGAGACAGAGTCTCACCTTGTTGCCTAAGCTAGAGTGAGTGCCGTGGTGTCAGCCTAGCTCACAGCAACCTCAAACTCCTGAGTTCAAGCGATCCTACTGCCTCAGCCTCCCAAGTAGCTGGGACTACAGGCATGTGCCACCATGCCCGGCTAATTTTTCTATATATATTATTTGGCCAATTAATTTCTTTTTATTTATAGTAGAGACAGTGTCTCGCTGTTGCTCAGGCTGGTTTCGAACTCCTGACCTCGAGCAATCCACCCACCTCGGCCTCCCAGAGTGCTAGGATTACAGGTGTGAGCCACCGTGCCCGGCCAGCCTTTTCCTGCTTGTGGAATAAGATTTTCATTGAATAAGCTCACTAATTTTCCACACTTAAAATTTTATCCTACTTCAGCTCCTAAATCAAGTTCTAGCTCCTTTATTAATGCATCCATGACCATTGCAACCCATAGTCATCTCACCTTTCTCTGACGTTTTTGGATTAATTGACTATAATTTTAGTTAATATTATTTATCATTTATTGCCTAGTGACTTTTCTTGCTTGAATATTGTTTTCTCTATTTTAAAATGATTTAAATATTTGCCTTGTTTTCTTCCTACATAATAATACATGTATATTTTACATAATAATACATGTATAGAAATATAATATTAAGAATTAAACAACTTTGTGAGAACAATCAGTTAAGAAAAATAATACTGAGTATTAAGTATTAAGTATCGAAGAAGCCCTTTGTGTGCATCACCAATTGCATTCTCTTACCTCTACCTAAGAGGTAACTACTCTCCTAAACTTTGTGATAATTAATCTCTTGCTCTTGTGGATGGCTTTTCTAACTAGGAAAATATTTACAAATGAATTTCCAAATATATAAAAATATATTCACATACATTTATGTGTATATTTCAAAATACAAATATATATACATATATTTTCCTAATATATAAATAATTATACACATATAAGTGCACTGTATATATTTACATATAATACAGTTTTGCCTGTTATGAACTTAATGCAAAAGGAATTATGCTGAATGCATTGTTTTTTTCCTCAACATTATACTTATTATATTCATCCATGTTGATTTGGGTGGCTTAGATTATTCATTTTCAGTACTCTATATAGAATTTCTTTGCATGAATACATGATTTATTATCTCTTATATTGTGGATGAATTTTTGGTTGTTTCCAAATTTTTGTTGTGAATAGTGATTCTGTAGACCCATGTGTTACTTTTCCCGGTACACACAAATTATTCTACAGTATAAACCCAGAGGTAAGATTACTGAATTGCAGGGCATGGGCATGTTTCATTTTGTTAGCCGTGCCAAACTTTTACCACATTCATTGTACCAATTTATACCTCCTCCAGCAGTTCCCATTGACCCATCTGCCAGCCATCATTTGATGTGATAGATAGTGTGATAGATAGAGATGTGATAGATAGTGACCATCAAGATTTCTAGTTCACTTCTTCTTTCAGGACAAAAGGAGTGATTACGCTTCCTCACATCTTTGAAGTTAGGCAAAAACATGTGACTTAGTTTGTCATTGCTTTGGACAATAACATTCATTTCTGGGTGGAAGCATTTAAAACCTAACAGGTAATTCTCTACGTTCTTTTCTTGCAGCAAGTCCAGATGGCTGTGTAAAAAATGGTGAAACGTCTTTCAGTCTTATTTATTATAGCTTTATGATGAGTCTTGTTATACAATGAGTCCCCCAACCTCAATCTCTTTCTTTACAATGTTTGAGTTTGCTTGATCTTTGCCTTTCCAAACATATTTTAAGATCAGTTTGTCAAGTTGCATGTTAAATCTTTTGAAATTTAGATGAGGGTTACATTGAACTATAGATCCACTTGGGACAGAACTGACATCTTTATATTATTTGGTCTTCTTAATCTAGAATCCAAGAACATAGAATTTCCCTTCATTTATTTAGGTCCTCTTTAGTGTCTCTCAATTATGTTTCATAATTTTCTCCCTACAGGGCTTGCAGTCATTTGGTAGATCTGCTTTAAAGTTTTTCATATTTTTGATGCTATTGGTCAATGGTAGTTTTAAAGATTTTTCTTTCACTTTCTGGCTATTTGTTTTTGCCACATAGCTATGTAATTTATTTTCTTGTGGAATAAAGGAACAATTTTGTGTTGGCATCTTGTTAAATTTTGTTATTAATGCTGAAATTTTACTTGCAGTTTCTTTTGGATCTTTTATACAACAAACATATTATCAATGATTGTTCTTTGTTCTTTCCTAATTTTATTCCTTTTATTTTTAGTTTTTTAAACTGCATTACTATGTTGGCTAAATAGAATTAGTAATAAAAGGTATATGGGATTTTCCTCAAAGGAAATACTTTCAATGCAGCAACAATAATTATTATATTTGTTTTATGGTTGTTTTTCTTTTCCTTTTTTTCTCCCCTCTCTCTTTCCTGCCCCCACCCCCATGTCTCTCTCTCTCTCTCTCTCATTTATTTATTTATTTTTGAGACAGGGTCTCACTCTGTCACCCAGGCTACAGTGCAATGGCATTATTATAGCAACTTCAAACTCCTGGCCTCAACCTCACTGCAACCTCAAACTCCTGGCCTCAAGCAATCCTCTTGCTTCAGCCTTCCAAGTAACTGCAACGACAGGTGTGCACCACATGCCAGGCTAATTTTTCTGTTTTTTTGTAGAGACAGGTGACCTCATCTCTTGCTTGCTTAGGCTTGTCTTGAATTCCTGGCCTTAAGCCTTAGCTCCCACCTTAGCCTCCCAGAGTCTTAGAATTACAGGCATTAGCCACCATGCCTAGCCCTCTCTCTTTCTAGATACCTATATAAGGTTAAAGAAAATTTCTTTAAATTTTTAAAGAAATTTAAATTTCAAAAAATTTTCTTTTTTTGTAGTCGGCCAGGATTTTTTTCACCATGAATATATGTTGAATTTTAATAAATATTCCTCCAATATTTATTGAAAAAGTCCTATTATTATTTTTCTTTAATTGTATATGCAGATATTTAAATAATTTTAATGTGAAATCAATTTTTAATTATGATAATAACCCAACTTGATCATAATTTTTATCTTTTTCATATCTTGTTATATTCAGTTTACAAATATTTTGCCTTAGATAGTAGTCATGTTCATAAGTCATAGTGGGCTATAATATTTCATGCACATAATTTCCTTTCCAAGCCTTTGTATTAAGATAATTCTAGAACAGGAGTTCACAACTCGGACTGATTTTCTCTCCCAGGGATCATTTGACAATATTTAAAGATATTTTTTGTTGTCACAGCTGGTAGGAGGGTGCTCTTGGTATCTAATGGGTAGAAGTCAGGGATGCAGATAGATATCCTGTGTTATACAGGACAGCAGGCAACAACAGAAAATTATCTAGCCAAAAGTGTTAGTAGTGAGAAACACTATTCTAGCTTCATAAAATTACATACTATATCTAAAATTGGAATTATTTGTTTGTGAATCTAGGCTACTTTTTTTGGTGGGATGATTTTTGACTTTCTGTTCCTTTCCTTTAGTGGTTATAGAATTAGTAAGGTTTCCTAATTCACTGGGGGGAATTTTACAAATAATGTTTCCCTGATAATTCATTTCATTTAATATTTAAAAGTCATTATCTAAAGATATTCATAATATACTTTAAGAACTTTTTAATGCCCATAGTATCTGTTGAATATCTGTTGTGATGCCTCCTTTTTTATTTCTCATATTTATTTATGTGTACATTTTATTTATTTTTTTATTTGTATGTTTCCCTGGTTAATCTTACTGAAGTTTCTCTATTATTTTTTTTCAAAAAAACAACTTTGATTTTATCCTCCATATTGTATTTTTATTTTCCATTTCATTAATTTTTGCATTCTTGTTTATTATTTCCTGTCCACTACCCTTTAAAGATTTATTTTGCTGTTTTTCTTCTTAAGTTCTTTAGAGACTTAGTTCACTAGATTTAGCATTTTATATTTTCTTTTCTTTTTTTTAATTTTTTTTAAATTTCAGCACTTTACAGGGGTGCAAATGTTTAGGTTACTTATATTGCCCTTGCCCCACCTGAGTCAGAGCTTCAAGCATGCCCATCCCCCAGACCATGTGCACCATACCCATTACGTGTGTATGTACCCATTCCCCCGCTCCCTCCCATCTGCCCGACACTCAATGAATGTTATTACTGTATGTGCACTTAAGTGTTGATCAGTTAATACCAATTTGGTGGCAAGTGCATGTGGTGCTTGTTTTTCCTTTCTTGTGATACTTCAATTAGTAGAATGGGCTCCAGCTTGTACAATCTCTCTGGAAAGTAATATTGAGGCATTTCAAAGAGCTACAAGTAGAACTACCATTTGATCCAGCAATCCCATTACTGGGCATCTACCCAAAGGGCAAAAAGACATTCTGTAAATAAGACATCTGCACTAGAATGTTTATAGCAGCACAATTCACAATTGCAAAGATGTGGGCCGAGGTTTTCATGGCTCATGAATCATATGAATTTGAGATATAAATCTATGGAAGGGCTGGCCTGTGTGTTCAGGTTTCAGTGGAAATTTTTACCACTCTGCCCTTCACCAATGTTGATAAAAGTCTGTTTTTATCGCTGCTAAGGTGGATGGGGAGAGGGTTTGTATTTAGTACAAACTTACATTGAGGATGTAACTGTTTGAAGTTCCAACTTCTTGGAGTAAAACTCTCCTTTTAGATTCCAAACCAAGAGAGACTCTAGACCTTGTTGTTGCTGTTGTTTTTGTTTTCCTATTGACTGTATAAGGTCTTCAAAATCAAAACTAATGTTCATTAAGTTTGGCAAATGCTCGCAAGGTGAAAGCAGACTTTTAAGTTCTCCTTTTAATTCTTTTAGTTCTTTCTTTTTCTTTTCTTTTTTTTTTGGCCTGAGATTTTCTTACTGTTCTATGACATCTTAGATGCATTTAAGAAATTGTGTATTTGTGTTTATATTTCAGGGTCTTTATTGTTTCAGTGGCAGGACCAATGCAAGTTTCTAGTCTACCATATTATCAGAGTCTTTTCTTTCCTACTGAAAAATGTTTTTTAAATGAAAAGTTCTTATGTTTTTAACTATTCATATATAATGCATAGCATAATGTGTTACATGTGAATAACATTCAGTATACATTTCTAAATAAATGAACTCTTTTTATTTCTTCTCCTTATGGTGAACAAAAGATACTTTTAACAAAAATGTGTTATGACTTATAGTTAGCCTGGTGTCACCTCTCTATGGTGCTGGAATGACCTCTATAATACAGCTACCATGCAATCTTACAGCCTCTCTGAGTAACTTCAGTGATCTCTAACTTCTCTCCGTTAAGGGCCAATTCTATTTTTAGTTAGTTCTACTTTTTGGGGAATTCTACTTAAGTTGAACTGAAAAATCCTAGTAAGGAAGATGTGATGTACATAAATATTTGCATGTCAAAGCAATGCATAGATGTAATTGGTCAGGTAAGAACTAAGTGCAGAGACCAGACAAGGCTCATCTGGTTGAGATCTTTAAGGAAAGTATAGTGGAGGAAGCATAAAGTTTGGTGTTAAAAGATAAAAAGGACTTCAGTAGAAAAGAGAGTGAAAGCAATAAGAATTTGGTGGTAGGAAAAAATCTTACTTCTGTTTGGAAAATTACAAATAATATAAAAAAATTGCATAGGGTAAAGTTGAAAAGATAGGTGAATCGACTTCATAGAGGATCTCGAAAGTTTCCAAAAAATTGTGTTTTTTTATGGTAGAGGGGGCTGATTTAGGAAAATAAATTGATTATTGGTGTATAAAATAGATTAGGTCATTGAGAGTCTGAAAAAGGGATATTATATTAGGAACAGTTATAAAGGTCTGGGCTTGAGGTGATCAGGAACTGGATGGAGACAGATGTAATAAGAATGGAAGGGAAGGAATGGATTTAGGACACAGTGTGATGGAGGACATGTCTTAAGTCCTGAGTAGATGCAGAAAAGACAAAGAGAAAACTAGCAAAATTTAACTGTGGGATATTTTTGGGAAAGTAACTAGAAACATGTTGTTCTACAACTAGAGAACATAAACTTGGAAATGTTTTGAGGATAGAGATGATGAATTCAGCCTTTAGATATGCTGAGTTCAAGACACAGAGATGAGAATGTTCACTTCTATAATTAGATATATGAGGCTGGAATCCATGAGAGAGGTTAAATCTAAGAAGAAATGCTTGGGAATCATCTACATGGGCATGATAGATGAAGCCAAAGAGAGAAATGAAATAATTCATGTGGAGATATTTGAAATTAAAAATGTATATAAATATTTTAATGGTGTGTCTATTTGAGTCTGAAAATTCAGAAAAGCAAAAAGATCTGCAAGGATTTCTTTGACTCTACACCTGGTCAGTTAGAAGCTTTTGATGTAGGGAATTGGGTCAGTGAGTATTTGGAAGCAAAAGATAAATTAAGGATTTAGATCATCAGACCTTCATCCAGTGGGCTCAATCATATCTGTTCAATATAGTCTTCTGTTTGTGTAATTGGTTTCCTAAGGAGATGTTTCATCCACATGCATACCTTTTGATTTTAGCAAGGTTCTGAATTCTTTTTGGCCTTGCCTGCCTTAAGAATCTGTTTAACCACTTTGGTATGAGCATCGACTATAGTTGATAACCACAGATGAACGTGCACAGCCGAGCGTCGACTTTAGCTGACAGCCGTGATATGAAGGCACACAGCCGAGCATTGACTTTAGTGTTAATAACAATACTTGACTTTTCTAATTTTTCACTTATCAAAATAAAATTGTGAACATTTAAAAATAACATAATGAAAACATATGTGTATATGTTACCTATTCTGATTTATATTACAAGTAAAGCTGCCTATAAAGTAAAACAAGCTTTCAGTGCTTTAAAGAAAGCTTTCCTCATCATACAAAAGCAAAACGGATATGTTGTCAATGCACAGCACAAACTATCATGCGGACTATGAGTGCTGGCTGTGGGCAAGGTTTTGTGGCCGGAGAGCACTGTACAGAAGTGGTTAAAGAACTAAAACCAAAATTTTTACCCTTTCCTTTGAAGTTAAGACAAGAGACACACCAGAGCACCAAGCTATAATGGTTTTCTCCCAAGTGCTTCTTTGATATTAAGTCATTTATAGTAGGAAGTGCCTCTCAAAGAGAATGTGAGTCTAACCCATTACACTACTCTAACAGAAGGAGGGGGAAAGGCAGAAGAGCAACAAGGAGGCAAACAATGCTGATACTTTTATTATTCTCATCAAAGGATCATATTTTCAATAATAACCTAATTTTCTGTCTTTGGTATCTTCATTTTATTTTTTACAGATAGTAATGTCCTGGGTTCCTGGAAAGAGAAGATAGGTAGAGATAGAGATGGTATCGATATAGATGGACAGTTAGACAGATGTTTACCTCTATAAGTATGTATTGGAGCAATAGCAGTGTTGAGAAGGGATACTGGTTGAACCTGCATCAGTAGTTGACAAAACTGGGTGCTTGTCAGAATAATTTACATAGATTTTCAAATAATAATCACATGGGCCATATCTCTGAAGAGTCTAACTCAATAATAGGTCTACACAGTGGTTCCCCATTACGCATACTATGTATGCATTTCTTTTTTCTTCTTTACAATTTCATGAATAGAAGACTCATTCTCACCATGAATCTTAGCAACCTTAGCATATGATGTTTTTTCTTTCCTTATTAAGTTGAGAACTTTCACCTTTTCACTTAAAGAAAGCACTTTACAGCTTCTTTTTGGCATCTCTGAATTGCCAACATTACTACTCTTGTCCTTTTGGACTATTCTTAAGTAAAATAACACAAGCACTACTAAGTGAGTAATGGGCAGGAAGTGAGGACAGCGTGGATACACTAGACAAAGGGATGATTCACATCACAGGTGGGATGGAGTGGGAATTTGAGAAATTTCATCACATTACTCAAAACAGCATGCAATTTAAAACTTATGAATTGTTTATTTTTGGAATTTTCATTAAATACTTTCAGATTGCAGTTGACCACAGGTAACTGAAACCATGGAAAGCAAAACTGTGGATAAGGGGTGACTACTATATATGCTTGAGTTATACATGGAATAAAACAATTGACCTAACAAACAAAGATTTTTTAAAAGACTCTGAGGGGAAGATCTCCTGCTAACTTATACGACATCTTTGTGGAATTAGAGAGAGGTACATGCCCCTCCATCTCCAGGGTAGAAACAAACTTGCAGCAAGATGGAGGGCTTGGTGAGTGAAATGTTGCCTGTATTTTAAGCCCATCTACCTTCTCCTTGACTGAGTGCCTGTGTATAGTGTGCACACTCTATAGCCAAAGGTATCAGCCTTGCTTAGGTCAAGGTGTATGATCTGCTCTGTAGAACCACTGAGTATTAAGGAGTTTCAAGTATAAAGATCTTCTATGTCTTCCCAAATATCTACGACAGCCCTGAGATTAAATTCCTATTAACAGTGGAAAATGTATTTTTCTGTATCACTGTGCACCATTTCCCCTAATCTATCTTCATTTTTTCTCACAGACTATCTCCTCTCATGCAGTACTCTGACTATTCCAATTGCGAGGCCACAGCTCACTGTCTCTTCAGATACCACCTGGGAATGCTCTCTCAGTCCTGCCAGCCATTTATCCTGAGATTAACCTCTCTCAAGAGATAAAGAGGAGTTTATTGGCCTCATTTAAATGGACTTGCAAGGCTAACTTATCATATTTTGTTTAATTTGTAGGACACCATCAATGGACTCACAACATTATATTGTCCCATTACATTGTCAGGTGCATGTGAGCTCTGCAGGAATTATGCTCTAAGTGATTTACTAACACTGCCAGGATGAAATGA
Organism: Mirza zaza; assembly: GCA_008750895.1. Taxonomy (NCBI): domain Eukaryota; kingdom Metazoa; phylum Chordata; class Mammalia; order Primates; family Cheirogaleidae; genus Mirza; species Mirza zaza. The sequence goes on along the minus strand of VSMD01135257.1, from coordinate 32,688 downwards.
AAGGAGAGTGGGCACTTTTACCAATTTTAGCCAGTGATGCACGGCTGTGCCTGAGGGAGATAAAGGTGGCCTGTTGGCCTGTTCACCAATCAGGTAGCTATGTTGCTAAGTCATGGCTCACCTTCCGGTAGATATTAGAAATAGAATTGCCTTATATCTGCAAGTAAATGGTAATGCTTACACTTGCTTCTAATCAAATCTACCTTATATGGGAGAGAATGTGAAGGCCTGTGTTGTGATATTGGGAATAAAATGAGACCTGCTCTAGTCTTTCCAAGTCTTCTCATGTTTTCTTCTGTGAAGGCCTGAAATTTTGCCTTGATTGATTTCTGGATTGTAGAATCCTAGCTCATATTTTATGTGAAAATCATAGGTGCAGAGAAATGAAGCTGCCCAGAGCCATACAGCTACTTGTTTACAAATCTAAGACAGAACTCCTGGGTGCTAATTCTATGTACTTTAAAAAAAATATTTTATGTCTAGATTTTTCTTTTTTTATTATTTATTTTGAAATATTAGGGAACACAGATGTTTTTGTTACATGGATATATTGTATAATGCTTAGGTTGGGGCTCTTTGTGTGTCCATCACCAGCATAGTGTTCATTATATTCAATAGGCAAGTTTTTCCACTCACTGCCTCCCATGCTCCCCTCTTCTTGGTTTCCAATGTCCTTTACGTCTCTCTATGCTGGTGTGTGCTTATTGTTTAGCTCCCAGTTATTAGAGAGTATATGTGGTGTTTGCTTTTTCATTCCTGAAATGCTTCACTTAAGAGAATGTTCTTCAGTTCTATCCAACCTGATTGCAAAGGACATTATTTCATTCCTTTTTATGGCTGAGTAGTACTCCATAGTAGATAGATATCACATTTTCTTTGTCCACTCATGATTGATGGGCACTTAGATTGATTCCGTATCTTTACAATTATGAATTATGCTGCAATAAACATCTGCATGCAGGTGTTTTTTTTGATAAGATGATTTATTTTCCTTTGAGTAGATACCTGCTAGTGAGATTGCTGGATCTAATGGGAAGTCTATATTTATATCTTTAAGGAGACTTCATACTGTTTTTCCATAAAGTTTGTATTAATTTGTAGTCCCATCAACAGTATATAAGGCCGGGCACGGTGGCTCAAGCCTGTAATCCTAGCTCTCTGGGAGGCCGAGGTGGGCGGATCATTTGAGCTCAGGAGTTCGAGACCAGCCTGAGCAAGAGTGAGACCCCATCTCTACTATAAAGAGAAAGAAATTAATTGGCCAACTAATATATATAGAAAAAATTAGCCGGGCATGGTGGCACATGCCTGTAGTCCCAGCTACTTGGGAGGCTGAGGCAGCAGGATTGCTTGAGCCCAGGAGATTGAGGTTGCTGTGAGCTAGGCTGACGCCACGGCACTCACTCTAGCCTGGGCAACAAAGTGAGACTCTGTCTCAAAAAAAAAAAAAAAAAAAAAAAAAAAAAACAGTATATAAGCATTCATTTCTCTCTGCATCTATGCCAGTATCTATTGTTTTTTTTTACTTTTTAATAATGGCCATTCTGATAGGGGTAAGGTGGTATCCTATTATGGTTTTAATTTGCATTTACCTGATGTTTAGTGATATTGAGTATTTTTCATATATTTCTTGATCATTTGTCTTCTTTTGAAAAACTTCTTTTCATGTCTTCTGCTCACTTTTTATTATTTATTTATTTATTTATTTTTTGCTGATTTGTTTGAGTTATTTCTTTATTTTGGATATTAGTCCTTTATAGGATGTATAGTTTGCAAATATTCTCTCCCATTCTGTATGTTGTTTATTTACTCTGCTGGTTATTTCTTTTGCTGTACAGAAGTTTTAAATTTAATTAAGTGCTATTTATTTACTTCTGCTATTGCTGTATTTGTCTTTGGGGTATTAGGCATAAATTCTTTGCCTAGGCTGACGTCTCAAAGAGTTTTTCCTAAATTTTCTTCTATAATTTTTATGGTTTCATGTTTTACATATAAGTCTTTTATCTATTTTGAATTTTTGTATATGGCCAGAGATAGAGACTCTGTTTCATTTTCCTGCATGTGACTATCCAGTTTTCCCTGCATCATTTATTGAATAGGGCTTCCTTTCCCCAGTGTATATTGTTGTCTGCTTTGTTGAAGATCAGTTGGTTGTAGGTAGATGGTTTTATTTCTGGTTTCCTTATTCTATTCCATTGGTCTATATCTCTACTTTTTACCCATACCATGCCGTTTGGGTTACCAGAGCTTTGTAGTATAATTTGAATTCAGATAATGTGATGCCTCCAGGTTTGTTCTCTTTTGCTAAGGATTGCTTTGGCTATTCAGACTCTTTTTTTGATTCCAAATGAAGTATAGAATTATTTTTTCCAGATCTGTGAAAAATGATGTTGGTATTTTGATGGGTATTGTATCTGTAAATCACATTAGGTAGTATGGACATTTTAATAATGTTGATTCTACCAATCCATGAGCACAGGATGTTTTTTCATTTGTTTGTGTCATCTATGATTTCTTTTGTTTGTGTTTTGTAGTTCTCCTTGTGGAGATCTTTCATATCCTTGATCAATATATTCCTAGATATTTTAGTTTCTTTGTGGTTATTATAAATTATATTGAGTCTTTGATTTGACTCTCAGCTTGATGGTTATCAGTGTATAGAAATGCTACTGATTTGTGCACATTAATTTTGTAACCTGAGAGTTTGCTGAATTTATTTATCATTTCTAGGAGTCTTTGAATTTATCTTTTATCTAGGAGTCTTGAAATTTATCATTTCTAGGTCCTTAGGGTTTTCTAGATACAAGATCATATCATCAATAAACAGGGGTAGTTTGGCCTTCTCTTTCCTGATTTGGATACCCTTTATTTCTTTCTCTTTCCTGATTTCTCTGCCTAGGACTTCCAGTTCTATGTACTTTTATCATGTCATATTGTGTTTGACTTAGCCATTGCTCTTGTCTGTACTCTATTTAGTAATCAAATAATTTCAGGAGAAACTACACAGTAAATTTTTAACACTTCAGTATGAATGAGTTATAGACTTCAAGATAAAATAAACCAGAGAAAGATAGAAGAAATCAGGGTAAGATATTATTGGATTCTAAGAAATAGAGCTAAAGTAGAAGAAAAGTTAAGGAAAGAATGGTTAACAGCAAAGATTTAGTTGACGGAGAGAACTTTTGGCCAACCTAATTTTTAGTTTTGCTTTGGGACAGACTCACTTTTTGAAATATAAAGGATTATTCATTAAACTACCTGCTTTCTAAGACCAGGATATTATAACTGTTTATTACCTGTTAAGCCCATGTTACCAGTTCATTTTATTCCTATTCCTTTTATTGTGAGGAAGACAGACAATCATACTATCATCCAAGTAGGCAGTGCCATCTGTGAAAGTGTTCTGCTACCATGAGTAGGGTATTGGTGCTCTTTTTTTAAAAGAATTTTAAATTAGAGGAGACTGTCACTTGTCACAAAGAGGAATTTTTTACTTCCTTGAATCCCCACTACCTTTTCTAATGTGACGCTCCAGTCTTCATAGAGCTGAAAGAAGTCAGGCATGAAATGGTGTTCTATTTAGTTAATGGTTAACAGACAGCTTCAATGGCTGCATTCAGCACATTAGCCACATGCTGAAAGACTAGATAATTTTTAATAAGGTGAAAAAATATTTTGCATATAACTGTATTGTATAGCACAAGTATCCTTTACCTTCTTTTTCTCTTCATTTTCACAAAATATTTTGGAGAATGATGTTTTATAATAGTGCTTTTCTAGCATTTCCTTACACAAAGTGAGCACCTCATGGTTCCATGAAATCCAAAGAGAGAATTAGAATTGCAGAATTTCCTCTAAATTTTAAAAAGATCTTAGCTATCCTTTAGTCCAAGTCTTCTTATCTGCAAGGTAAAGAAATCAAGCCCAGACAAATTGAGTGACTCCAGTAACTCTGCTTGTTGATGCATAAGTTCTTTTTTTCCCTTTGTCCCTCATTTCTTCCTTTCCTCCTTTTCCTTTTCTCTCTTTCCCTTTTTTCCTTCTTCCTTCCCTCTATCCTTCCTCTTTTTACTTTTTCTCTTCCTCTCTTCCTTCCCTTTCCCCTTCCTCCCTTCCTTCTCATCCTCCCCCTCCTTCTTTCCTTCCTTCTTTCCCTGTTTTCCTTCCTTTTATCCCTCTTTCCTTCTTGTACTTCTTCTTAATACCATAAGAAGATTGTTTTTGATAACTCTGTCCATTTCATACTTAAAAAAATCTTTTTTTCAATATAAAAGACTATGTTTCCTCACACCCACACAATGTCTATTTTCCTGATAGATAAAATGCTCTTTTCCTGGGAAAAAAAGAAAAGAAAAACCATGTGTAATACCTCATCTTCTCTCATTATCTAATTATTATGTTTCCTAGTCCCAGTAACCTAATCTTCAAAGTTCTCAGCACAACCTAGCTCTATTTAAGTATTCATTAATTTACTAGGTGAAGAAATAATTTTATCTAAAATTATATTAAAGCTTCATCTACCATCTGATAGGATTGAGAATTAAAGACTGCAGGAAGTATCATAATAATTATTGGTTATTTTGACTAAAATATGAAATATCTTGGAAAGTTAGACAATTACAATTATTTTCTAGATATGTTTCACATTATTATCTCAATGAATCTTGTAAGTACCCTCTGGGGTAATATACAGAATATGTCATTCTTTTATTTTTTATAAATGAGAAAACAGTCTTCTAAGTTTTCACATGACTTGATCAGGGTCACATGGATCAATTTTAGAACCATAATTGAAAACCAGATTTTGTAACACCCCTGGATCTATGTTCTTCCACTGTAAACCATTTCCATTCATGATAGTTATTATTACTATTTGGGTGTATTTAAGTAAAGATCTATGCCGGAAAAACTAGGCTGAGGAAGAGTTGTGGGGAGGATGAGAATTGGGAAAGCACAGAAGAGGAGAACAGGGGAAGGTAGGTTTTTCACATTTACGTGCAAGTCCATGCAGGTATAGTGGCAAGGTACCTTGGCAGAGAAGTACCTAATTCATGTGTTAGACTCTATTATTAGGAAACCGCAGACTGAACTAGTCCAGAAAGCTGCATTCCAGGTTTGAGGTGAGCACCACGGACAGCTCCAAAACAAGCTAAGGACTGAGGCAAAAGATGCAAAAAATACAGAACAGCTGATCTGATGGAGGAAAAATAGTAACCAGAACAGATAAAATTATATGATACTATGAAAAGAATGGAATCTTCTGCTTTTTGGTCTTAAATAGTCTATACAAACAATTGTCCTTTTTTGTGTGTGTATATTTGTAGAATTTATTCTCTTCTTTTGCATAACCTGAATGCATCAATGAAATCTTTTCGGGGGTGCAATAAGATCAGTTCCATGAGATCTTCACACGCTGCAATCTGTCTGCCTTCTCAGATTCCTCTCATTCTAGTGCTCTGGTCAGGAACTGGTAGGTGGAACAAAATCCACTAGCTGTGGACTTAATAAGTATTTATTTGATTTTTGCATTAGTGTCTTATAGCCTAGGATCTTATAGATGTAAAATTTGCTCCAAGAAAAATGGCATGTCACAGCACTACTTAAGATGCTAATGACATTTTGCTTCACTTGGACAGCTCATTTAACAAGATGGTCTAAAGGATATGGTTTGAATGTTATGTTGCCTCATGAGCTATTATTGTAAGTTCATGTTACAAATTTTTATTGAACATACAATAATTAATTTTTCCAAAAGGTGTTATTCTCTTTAAAGTAATTAACCAGGGAAGTTATAAACAAGATCAAACAATATTCTCATTTTTTGGAACCTTTTTATGCTTAAATAATTTACCATAGTGCTTTTATTAGAATTTGAACTGTAAATGCCCATCAAATACTTGTTGGTGAATATCGTGTGTGTCATGGGATTATTATAAAGGAAGTGGAAAGTGGAGGAAATCCTCCCAACGAAGTATAGTGACTCTACTGAACTGTGTTCACTTCTTTCGGTATATATCAGGGACATAGTTTCTGGTTCAAACCTTTCCATTAATTAATGGTGAAACTTGAGACACGTGTCTTAACCATTCAGCTCTTCATTTAAAAAAAATTGTATTGTGTGACTTTGTAGTTTCCTACCAGCTCCATCAATATGTTTCTGTGGTTCACTTGATGACAAATCCAGTAACAAACAGGTTCACTTGGGGAAAATGGGATCTATTATTATTATTATTATTTTTTTTTTTGAAATGTTGTCTAGGCTCATAGGTATGATGGAAGCCTGTCTTGGCCCTGGAAAGACTGCCTATGATGCTTTGGTGATTTTATAATGTGCAGATGCAGAGTAAACTAATAACTTCTCAAAACATGAAAAGACATCAAAAGATACATTTAAATTTTGAGCAAAAGGGAATTTGCAAACTTCAGTTCCAGTGAGTAGAATTAAATGTGCAAATAAGTAGCTAATTGCATACATTTATCTTCAATTGGACTTCAAGAAAGAGCATTGAGCAGCTACAAGCTTTGGATGAGACAGGTGGTGGGGGAGGGGAGGGGCAGCGTGCAGAGAAAAACAAAATGAATGAAAATGGCAGTTATTGGAGAGTCACAAATATCCAGAAGAATTATTTAATCAAATTACACACATTTTTAATCATGGATATATTCAAATAAACAGAAACATAAAAATAAACGTAAAGGAGAAAACAACTTCTGTGACAGTATGTACATTTTTTTTTTTTTTTTGCCTAAAACATCATAGTGAATAGATAACAAAATAGAATAATTTAAATATCAGCAAAAGTCCTTGTACCTAATGAAGATGGAAAACCACTAGCCCAATTCATTCCCACAATCTGTGGGATTTCTCATGTCCTTTCTAAGATGTTGGTAGAATGTCAAAGTCTTGCAATTTCCTAAAATCATAGGATCTTGCAATATCCTAAGCATTTCTGGTCATATGTGCCTCCTCCAGCCAAGATTGGCTAACCTGATAGCTCCCTTTTCTTGGTGTATCTCTTTCTTACATTTTGTGCTGACCTCATACATAGAACTCAGTCTCTTGATGTGACTGTCTACCAAAGCCACCCTAATGAATTGGCTGCAACAGTACAGAATATTTGGGTGTAAGGTAGGGTGCTCACAGCAATGAAAAACAAGCTGTAATTGAATCTTGCACATTGTTGTGGTGGTGCTTGTGGGCCATCCCCCAATTTGGAACTCTTTCCTGGTCTTCTTAAGTATAGAGTTAGCCTTCTCACATTCAAGCAAGACTCTCCTCACTTATTCCCCTTTAAGTAGCTCCACTGAGGGGTCATGTTCTACCTTTAACAAAAATGCAGATTGTACCTTCATGAGGTCTGTGGTCAGATTTTCATATACCAAATAAAACCTATCACTGTGTTTAAAGAAGTTGATCAATAGCAGTTTTAGCTGAGTAAACAAAATAATATCCCAGACTGTTGAGTGTGAGAAATGATTTTCAAGTTTGCCTCCTGCAATCTTAAAAAATGCACATTGCTATCAGACCATGAAACTATCACAATGCTTATTGCTTAAATGTTTCTCTTCCAATCACACATACCTTCTACCTTAAAGAGATGTCTTTAAGCATGGAGACTTCAATACTGAAACAGAACACTAAACACGCAGTGCAAAGAAGGTAAACATTACTTATCTGCAGAGAACATGGCAGTAATTTGAAAGCGCATGTTTCTGTCAAATAAGTTTTTAGGCCAAAGTGCTGAAGTACTTTTGCATTCTTTGATCCTTTGCAAGAAGAGTATATCTGTCAGGGATGCCAATGACAATAGAAATAAATACGTGAAAATATTTGTATTATTGTGACTAAGCTATTATTTGATTCTTTAAAAATGGGCTTGCCATGTTTATGACTTCTTAGTACACCAGAAAAATGCTACAGAGGATTACACATTATTTTGAATCTCAAATTCCAAATTTGTAAATTTCTGAGAGTTGTCAGACTGCTGTGCTGATTAAATAAGAAATCTGAGCATTTGCATAAAAAAAGAATTCCTAAGGCAATGCTCAATTAGTAGAAAGAGTTAGGAGAATAACATGCCCAAGAGTTGAGGGTGGAAATCATCACCAAGAAAGTGGTTATGCTGGAAGGCACAAATTTGGGGCTGGGGCAATGAATGCACACCAGCAGATAGGAATCAGAGAGGTGGATGGGGAAATAAAGAAGGAGAGAGGGAGTGAAAGGTAGAGGATGGAGGGAGGAGATAGGAGGATGGATATGGCTCTGAGTGAAAATATAATTACCATGTAAGTATAATTACCACATCACTCCCTCCCAAAAACAATTTTAGGTATCTGCATAGCTTCGCTTTCTTTTCACACAATCCTCCCACCTCCAATTTTGAACTTCTACTCTCTTTTTTGACTCACTCATTCTCTATCCAAATAGTATGCCAAGCAGAGTGTCAGTTTTTGGTACATGGCATATAGTTGGAGTTGGTTCTGTTGGAAAGAGGTAAATAATTCTGGAAAGATTTTTTTAGTTGGGCTATGAAGTGAGTAAAAAAGAAAAAAAAAACTACTTTAGGCTACTATAATTTTACCTGTGGAATCCATTAGCCTTAAATAAAAACAGGAGTTAGAATAGAATATCTGGATTGCTTATGTCTTTTGACACACCTTGAGTAGCAAAAAGTCCATTACGACTGATGTGTATGTCCACAATCTTGATGTTTCAAGGATGAGTTAAAGTACAAAATGTGAGTAGCATAAATCTGTGCTATTTCTCATGGTGCTGTGACCAGGCATTCATTTGCCAAAGAGAGAGCAGAGTTAAGTTAATTAAAATGATGAATTTTAACTAGAGATAAGATTTTTGTATTCTAGCAGGTGCTCTTTAAATTTGTTTACTTATATATCCTGATAATTGATCTTCTGTAAAGAATCTATTTCAAAATTATAATCACCTGTATATATTTGCCTAATTTTATACAATATCAAGTTATGGATTTTATACAAATTGTTATCCAAAATTACTAGACGAGTATGAGAAAGTCAAAACCACAAGACTTAAACTATCTTAAATGGTCAAAAATCATCATTTCGTAGTTGTATCTGGAATTGGAGAAGGAGAATCTCTAATCTCAAAGTATACTACTGTCTTAGTCAGTTTGGGCTGTTATAACAGAATACCTTAGACTAGACTGGGTAATTTATAAGCAACAGAAATTTATTTCTTATAGTTCTGGAGACTGATAAGTCCAAGAGCAAGGCACAGATTCAGTGTCTGGTGAGGGCTATTCTCTGCTTCCAAGATGGTGCCTTCTTGTGTGTCCTCACCTAGAGGAAGGCACAAATGCTGTGTCGGTACACAAAAGAAGGACAGAGAGGGCCAAACAGGCTCCCTCATTCCTTTTATAAAAGCACTAATTCCATTCATGAGGGCAGAGCCCTCACAACCTAATAATCTCATAAAGGTCCCAACCTCTTAATATTATTGTATTGGGGATTAAGTTTCAACATGAATTTTGAGGAAAACAAACATTTAAGCCATAGCAACTACCAGTCTTTAAGGAGCAATTGCCCCCAAAGTGCACTCAATTTACATGATACCACTTCCTGTACCACTTAATAATATTGCATTTGCCATATAAGTTTTCCACCATTGTTTGCTTTCTTCCTGATATTGCTATTGAATATATGCATAATGTGACATTTTCATTGCACATCTCTTTTGACAAATATTAATATTTAGTGTGCCTTTATCATTGTCTATAGGATAAAGACCCATTACTTTGGTTTTTAATGCCCTATGGACATTGTCTCATTTGAAAAACCATGTATTTATGGGTTCTAGTGATAAAGTTGGTACAAGTCTAATAAGAAAGCAGACCTGAGAACCTACTCAAAGTAACTTAATACTTTATACCAAGGAGAAAACATAATTCCATATCTCAGGTTTTAAGTTTCCTTAGAGTTCCTTAAGTTGCCTCCTGCCTATTCCTCTAGCTAGTCTATCAGCTATAACCCAGCTTCACATACTTCATCCAGTACAGTCATGTACCACATAATGACATTTTGGTTAACAATGGAATGCATATACAATGGTGGTCCCATAAGATTATGATGGAGCTGAAAAATTACTATGATCTAGTGACATTGTAGCCATCCTAACGTACTAACTCAATGCATTAATCACGTGTTTGTGATGATGCTGATGTAAGTAAACCTACTGTGTTACCAGTTATATAAAAGCCTAGCACATATGGTTATGTACAGTATATAATATTTAATGATCATAAATGACTGTTATTGGTTTATGTATTTACTATACCGTATTTTTGGTCATTATTTTATAGTATAATTCTAATTATTAAAAAAGGCTTCTTATGGGTCCTTCAGGAAGTAGTCCAGAAGAAGGCATTGTTATCATGGGAGATGACAGCTCCGTGTGTGTTATTGACCCTGAAAATCTTCCACTGGAACAAGATGTGGAGGTGGAAGATAGTGATATTGATGATCCCGACCCTGTGTAGGTCTAGGCCAATGTATGTGTTCATGTCTTAGTTTTTAATAAAAAAGTTTAAAATGAAAGGAATTGTATAAGACATTAAAAAAAAAATGATGGGCACAGTGTCTCACACCTGTAATCCGGTTCTTTGGGATGTCAAGGTGGGAGGATCGCTTGAGGCCAGGAAGTAAAGACCAGCCTGGGCAGCATAGTGAGACTCCTTCTCTACATTTTTTTTTAAAAAACATAAAACAATAGGAAAAAGTTTATAGAATAAAAATATAAAGAAAAAAATATTTTTGTATATCTGTACGATGTATTTGTGTTTTAAGCTTAGTGTTATTACAAAAGAATCAAAGACTTAAAATTTAAATATTTATAAATTAAAAAAGTTACAGTAAGCTAGAGTTAATTTAGTATTGAAGTAAGAATTTTTTTTAGATAAATTTAATGTAGCCAAACTGTACAGTGTTCATAAAGTTTATAGTAGGCCGGGGCCTTCACATTCACTCACCCCTCACTCACTGACTTACCCAGAGCAACTTTCAGTCCTGCAAGCTCCTTTTGTGGTAAGTGCCCTGTGGAAATGTACCCTTTTTTTTTGGTCTTTTATACTATATTTTTACTATACCTTTTATGTTTATATCCACAAATAATTACCATTATCTTATAATTACCCATGGTATTGAGTACTATAAAATGCCATTCAGGTTTGTCACTTAGGAACAATAGGTTTTACCAGATAGCCTAGGTATGTGGTAGATTTACCATCTAGGTTTGTGTAAGTACACCCTATGATGTTTGTGCAATGACAAAATAGCCTAATGATGCATTTCTCAGAAAGTATTCCTGCCATTAAGTGACACATGACTATACTTGGAACTTCCCATATTCTCTGTCACCCTTGGGTCATTACACCTGCTCATTCCTCTGCCCCAAACCTCCATGTTAGCTCTCTTATTTTAGCTGCCTCATACTTATCAGTTAGGTATCAAACCAACTTCTCCTTTCTCTGGGAAGCTTTTCTGGATATCTGAGCTTGGACCAGGTACCCATACCATGTGTTGCCATATCATCCTCTTCTGCCTTTATCATACATGGATATTGTCACACTTCATTCTATAATAACAATATTTTCCAATTGTGTGCCTTCTTATAGACTGTAAAAGCTTGGATCATGTTCATCTTATTTATCACTTTATGCCAGTGCCCCTCATACTTTCTGGCCTATAGCATATGAATAAATTCAATTTAAAAGTTGAGGCTGGAAAACTGAAGGTTTTCTGAGAGCAGAAAGAAGCAGCAAAACCAAGTGATAAATGAAAATTATAATACCAAAAAAGTTGTTTTGCAAACGCTATGTCTGAGTGAAAAGTATAGGCATGAACAAAGTTCATGGAGACTAGATCAAGAAATCTTCTACTCTTCTTCCCAAAGCAAAATGGGCCGTACCTTTTCTCTAGGTTGTTTGGATCACTCTTACACTGTGATTGCAGATTCCAGTTCATTCCTTTGCTTATTTTGTTTCTCCAGTATTTTTTATGTTTAATTTCTTCTATCTTTCTGAATCCTAGTTTTAAAATCATAACAACTTTAGTTCTTGCCAAAAATCTCCTCTCTCCCAACCTAAATTACTGTTTTAGTACTGATTTTATTGTTGAGATCATTATTATCCCCAATTTGATTCTAAGCTCCACCAGGGAAGGAATAGTACTTTGTTCATTTTTGGGTCTTCCTCCAAATTACCTCGGGCACTGTCTAGCACATGATTGATAATCAATAAACAAATAGCCTATGGGACTGGTCAGTTTTCCCGGGAGAAATCATCACATTTGGCAGGAACAATAGATGCTTTATAAAGATAGCATAAACTTATTTGAAAATGTATGTATTTTCATATTAATTATTTGATTTGTTAGTTTATTCTCTGCCTTATTCCAACAAAATGTGATGTGGATGAGAAAGAATGATGAGTCAAAAGTACCTTGGACGTTAATCAAAAGATCTGGACTGCATAAGTCTGTTTAAGTTGTCTGCACATAGGCAATGCCTGTGAGCACACTGGGCTTTGGTTCTTTCATATGCAAAATGATAAGCTTGTATTAGAGAATTTTGATATCTCCACTAACTAGAAAAATTCTGTAAATATCTTTGTGTTGTGCAAGTAGAGATCTTCACACCTTTTAAAAACACATGTAGCAATTTTATACCAAGAATTTCAGTGTTTGTGCATGACAATTAAAAAAATAATCTATTAATAGTTGAATATTCCTTTTTAAAATTTTCAGTGTATTTAATGGGCATATTTATTACCCACTGGGAAACACTGAGTGATGCATTATAACAAAAAATCTCTGTCACTTATCATAGGACATCCCCAAATAATATCTTAAAAAGTCAATCACCAAAACTCTAATATTATCATGTATCTGCAACTTGAATTGAATTTTACTCTGCCCACTCCAATGAGTTCTACAAAAATATGCTGTGCTTGGCTAACCTCTGGGCACATAATCACACCTGTTTATTGTGAAGGAGTTTGCAAGTGCCACTTGCAAAGTGGATTGAGGGAAAAGCCTTTAGCAAGATAAGTCACAGCTAAATGCATCCTTGAAGATTAATTATCACTTGCATCTTTTCAGTTTTCAAATATACAATCACATTAAGCATAAATTAACTACCTTGGAGCTGTATAATGGACACTGGGTAGAGGACTTTCACCTTTGTGTCTTTGGTTTGAATCTATCCCCAGCTTAAGATTGACTGAAAGTCATTATCCTTTGTCAACTGTTCAGTGACTTATGAGATGAGTTATTGGTCTTAGTTAAGTTCCTAGCATAGCCAAAAAGACCTTCATAATTGATGATCATCAGAAGTTGCTGGAACTCGAGAAGGAGGGTCATAGATTTGATTGGTTGGTCACAGAAATGAATTAGTGTCCCCCTGGTCCACCTTCCAAATATGTATTGAGGCTTAGTTTTGCCCTTCTCTAGAAAAGAACGATTTAAGTCTGTAGGGCTGCTGACTGGCCATCTTTCATTAGCATACCATGATAGAAACAATTTATGGCTTATTCTTCTAGCTAGAGCAGCATAATTATCCCCAAGTGTCTTTCTTCACATAAAGAGATATCTGAGGCCTTAGTCATCTGCAGGAAAGGTTTTACTTTTATTTTTTTAAATCTCATAGAGTACAGAAAAAAGCACCAAGATTCTATAACCTATCTCATCCTTATTGTCTCTCTGGAGGCAAGAACATGTTGGTATCAGATTGTTATTTTTATCTGTCTAGAAATAACATGGTTCCATAGAAAGCATCCTTGTCATGTGAAGATTTTTGTTGTCTGAGTTTTTAGTTCCTGTTCTGCATCTGTTCGTCAAACAGTTAAATAAAGTTTGGAGCTTCAGTTTCTCCACAGATAAAGTAAAGGACATTAGACTGGATTTCTCAAAGTCTCTTCTGACCTTATGAGATTCTAGGACTGACAAGTTTTCCATTTCCTGAAAGAACTTTAGTAGTCCTGGGACTGTCTGGAAGCCTAAGGCTTTTCTCCTAGGAAGCCATTATTATTTCAATGGGTGATCTTTAAATGGGAGGTAGTTTCACTTGGAAGTCACTAGCTGAGGAATATAGAAAATTTTACATTTAATGAAGAGTGGGAATTATTAGCAATGATAGAGAACAGGTGAATAAGAGCTAGAATTAGAGTTTAAATGGGTAAGAGAAGTTTCATATAATATCCCAGGAGGGAGAAAATGTAATTCAAAACTGCAGGAATCAGTCTAAGTATAGAGATGACAATCAGAGGCCAACTGTAGAGATGACAGCTGAGTTGGAAAACGTCAGAGCCCAATAATCGGTGTGTTGGAGTTTAGAGTTCAGATCTCTACTGCCACCATTTTAGTCTGGACACCTACCATCTCTTTCCCAACTCCCAGGGATAACTTTCTCCCCGATTCTATTAATAATTATCCCTCTTCCCCATCTTGAATCCTTTCTCCACATTAGAGGTATAGGTGATTATTTCAAAAATTGTAAGTTAGAACATGATTTCCTTCTTAAAACTTTCATAGATTCCCATTTTCATTAAAAATCATCCACATTACTTACCATGACTTGTGTTTCCTGCTGTAAACTTTCACATATCTCCAACATTGTCTCAAGTCACTGAGGTAGGCAGAATGCTGCCCATCCCTCAGCCCGTACTACCAGCCTCCCAAATGTTCATGTCCTAATTCCTAAAACCTGTGACTATGTTATGTTAGCTGGCAAAGAGAACTTTGCATATCTAAAGCAAGGAACTTGAGATGGAGAGATTAGCTTGATTTATGTGGGTAAGCCCAATGTAATCACAAGGGGCCTTAGAAAAAGGAGGGATGAGGGTCAGAATCCAAGAAGGAGATGTGAGTACAGGAGCAGAGGTTAGTGTGACATGCTTGCTGGAAGGGAGACCACAGGGAAAGGAATACAGGCAGCTGCTAGAAGCTGGAAAAGGGAAATGGATTTTTCCCTAGAGCTTGTGAAAAGAATGCAGCTCTGAAGCATCCTTGGTTTTAACCTAGTGAGACCCATTTCAGATTTAGACCTTCATAATTATAACTTGTGTTGTTTTAGATCACTGAGTTTGTGGTAATTTGTGATGGCAGCAATAGGTAGCTAATATAGTCACTTCCATTCACTAACTATGTCCTATATTTGTGTCTTCTTTTAGTTCTTGAAATAGAGTACACTCTGCAATCCCTCTGGGTCTTTGCATAGGCTGTTTGCCTGGCTTTGTGTGCTTTTGCTTGTAATCACAGAGCTAGTTCCCTTTGTTTGTTTTTTGATATCGGTTTAAACGACATCACCTTAGGTAGGTCTTCCCCAACCTCTTCTTTCATTCTCTTTTCAGCTCCTTGTTTTTGCTTTTGTTTTAGAGGATGTCTTAGTCCTAGAAGTTGTTTTATTTGTATGTGTACTACTTGGATTTTTTGTTTTGTACATTTTTTGTTTTATTTTGTTTTGTTTTTTTTCTTTTCCTTGCTCTGAGTTCTATGACAGAAGACACTGTATCTATCATGGTTAACTGCGTATCTTTAGAATGCTGTCTGGCACATAGTAAATACTGAATAAATGTTTGATGCCTACCTGACTGATAGAATGAATGATTTAGGGGGATGCAGCATTCTTAGGAGGAGAATCTAGCTCTAGGAAAGGAAAATGATAGGGGCTAGCCAAGGACTCTCATCCATTACTAGTTTCTAGACTTGGATTTGGTGCCACTGTGTAGACCAGGCCTTAAGAAAGAAAATATCAGGGAATGAGCCCAATCCAGTGGGCTAAGCAGATATGAGCAGGGCTGATTGGCAAAGATGCTGTAGGGGCCTTGAAATTCTGATAGGTGTTTGCTCCTGAATAGTAGCTCCTTGGTCAGATGGTCAGATGAGGCTCAGAGGCCATGTAGGAACATAGCAAGTGACCCAGCATATAACTCCCAGAATAAGGCAAAAATGAATATAAGTGGAAAAATGAGCAGAGACCATTACTTTCTTGTCCAACTTGGAATCCCCCAAATTTGGTTTAAATGCCAGGCACTTAAGGAATGCTTAATAAAAATAAGCAAGTATGAGCATCAAATGACTGAATGATTAACCCATGTGTGTAAAAGCAATTACTGTGACACTTGACACATTATACGCTTGACTTCTCTCCCACTCTCTCTCCTTTTTGTAAATTATAGCAAATGATAGAGTGGATGGTGCTTTCGATCTAGTCAGGGACAGATGTGGGATGGGGGGTGTCCTGTTGGGGAGCTGGCAGATCTCCCTGTGGGGAAGCTGGGAGGACAAAAACAGGGCAGTGAGGCAGGGTCAGCAACACCAAGTGACCACTGTAGGGAGTGGGATGCGTTAAAGGGATATGAATACTGTCACTGCTCGAGGGACATTTCTTCAGGATTTTCTCAGTAAAATGAGTTAGATTAAGCTTTGTATAATTAACCCTAAGAAATTAGCTTTAATCAAGTATTCAGTTCTGTAATTTCCTTGTCCCTTGATCTCTCTAGTCCTTCCTAATCCTTTTGGCACTCAATCCTATTTTGCTCTAGATTGATATCTTTTGAATCAATTTCCCTGGTTATCTAAATGACATTTGCTCTAAAGAGAAATAGCAGGTCTTAATTCCCCTAGTGTATTAGTTTCCTAGACTGTCATAACAAAGTACCACAAACTCAGTAGCTTAAAACAACAGAAAGTTATTTTCTTAGAGTTATGGGGGCTGGAAGTCTGAAATCAAGATATCAGTGAGGCCATGTTCCTGCTGAAGGGTCATGGAAAGAATCGTATTTTCTCTTCCTAGCTTTTGGTGATTGTTAGCAATCCTTGACATTCTTGGGCTTGTGGTTACACAGTTCCAGTCAGTGCTCCTTTATTTACATGACCATTTCCCCTGTGCTCTTCTGTTTCTGAATTGTTCTCTTCCTATAATATCAGCAGTCATATTTGATGTTTGGGCCCACCCGAATCCAATATAACGTCATCATAGCTTGATGACATTTGCAAGGACTCTATTTCTAAATAAGGTCACATTTACTGGTTCTGCCTGGATGTGAATTTTTGGCAAAAAATCTATTCAAACCACTACACACAGAAAGAAGAAAAGAAAAGTACTGTTGCAGGATAGGCCCAGGTTGAGGATCTTGCTGAGGAAGGCTTGGGGAATTTTAAACAGTGGGTAGTTTTGTTCCATAAATGCTTTTTCACAAGTGACTATGCCTTAATTTTCTTTATATTCTTCATTTTTAAATGGTTTGATACACAGTGGATATTTATCGATAATGAAAAAGCAAACTTGAATAAACGGATGCTAATGATGACTCTTTGGATGCCCAGTCCCACGGCCCTCCAATTGTACTAATGTAGCTTTGTATTGACTCAGGGCCTGAAAGTGCCTGGATGCAGATGCCATGGTTTCCTGGGATTCCCATACCTTATTCCTGACATGTCTGTCACGTGGTTGATATAGTCAAGCTTCCTTTTGATACTTGAAGTTTGAGGTAGTGCTTTGAGAAATCAAGCCTGCAGGATGAGGACTTCCTGTTCAATAATGTTACTAATGAACTATTTTAAGGTAATATTTGTGTAGACAAATCTACTTAAAATAAGAGATGGTTGAATCAAAGAGCTGTTCTTCAATTTATAACCAGCTATTTGGCTAAATTCAACTGTTTTGCTTTTAAAAAAGCTCAAATAGCATAAATCTGAACTTGAAAACAAATGCCCTGATAGAAAGCAGACAACACTAATAATGTGTTACATTTATATGTAACACATTAGCTCATTTGATCACTACAAGGTAAATAAGACATGCATTATTAGCTCATGTGATCACTACAAGGTAAATAAGACATGCATTATTTTCTTCTCTTGACCAAGCAGGAGACTGAAGTTCAGAGACTGAAGTTAAGAGAGAGCATTAACAATAACAAGGAAAGAATGAGAGTGGCAACACTTCATGTCTTCATATCCTGGTCCTCCACTCTCTGCAGAATACCTCCCTGCTTCTTTTTGCCTAGAGTATCTAAATGGTTAAATTATAAAGTTATTTTCATAAAGGTCTATTCAGCCTGAATAAGTTACAGCTCACATCTTTATTTAACTTGGTCATACTGAAGATTTTGTTCAGGTACTACTAGATTATTAATGTTTAATTCGTTTTAGCTTTATTTTCTTTATTACCGTCGTTTGAAAAAAATCACATCTAAAATAAAAACATAAAATTAAAGAATAGGGAAGGCCTATGCATTTGGACAAAATGTGCTAGATCTATAGGATGACAGCTTGGGTTTACGTCCTGCATGATTTGGGGTGAGCTGCTGCACTCTTAGGGAACACAGTTGTACTGAGTCAGTGTGGGTTCCTGTACTGGCCAACCCTGTGGATATTCCAGCATCTGGATGACAATGGAGGGAAGAGGTCTGGCAGGAGGAATTTAGAAGTAAATTGGTCATTCTGGTTGCATTGCCAATTAGACTTAGTCCAGCACATGAACGACTTTAGGCCTATTGATATTTGCTGTGACACTTAAATGTTCAGCACAGTATTGATTCTAAATGTCAAGCCCTCTGCTTAGATGCTGTTTCTATGTGATGAGCAGATTACCACAGAATACTAATTGAACCATTTCAACACACACACACACACATACACTCTGTGTGCACAGTGCCAACAAACAGCAATTTAAGTGTATATTTAATCAGAATCTATTCCCAACCTTGACAGGAACAAAATAGCAATGTTTTAAGTGTTGCTGAATAGTTTGTGGTTAGTATAGAATGAAATATTTTTAAAAGATAAATTGCCTTCCACTAATCTCTGTAATTTACTGCTGTAAAATAAAGTTATGTGGTTCAAAATGGCACCCAGGACAGTTAATAATCAGATCAGGAACAATGATGAACTAGAATTCTAACCTGAGAGAGGAAAAATATCAATTACTTTCTCATGCATTGAAGGAAATGAAATACATTAAATAAAATCTAATTGATTTAGTTAGCACAGTTGAAAAAAAAGCAAAGTTTCAAGAGTATTTCTGTTTACCCAACTCCAGAAAACTTGATAAGAATATTTCATAACCATAATTTCAAGTAGTTGTAAGATTATTTATCAGTAAATATCTAACAAAGATATGTGAGTTGATTAATATTAGTCTACAGAGTTGTGATAATCATTCTTAATATTCTATAATTGATGACTTGGCATCTTGAAAGCCCAGGCCAATCTAACAGCCAAAGTTCTTTACATCCACATTATCTTGTGATTTCACAGGTGCATGAAAATTATATTAAAAATCCTCCAACCACAAACACCAACATCTGTGTTTTGCTTCCTGGCCAAGAGGGGATGTTTCCACCTAACAGCTTCCTGCCACTATAGTAATAAAGGCTCTTGTTTTTGCTTTCCTCTTGCTCCTTCTGTCTCCTGATCAACACTGCTGCTTCCCCATGTGGCCCTGCATAGTGTGGCATGCCTCCTTTCAAAAGTATTGACCTCTCTGGGCCATCACTCAGTCATACAAGTAGATTGAACACCAGGTACATTTAAAACAGTTGTTAGAAAAGCACAGATTTTAAATGATTCAGTTGTAAGTTCATTCACCTTTTTTGATATAGATAGATATATACAAGCACATATACATAAAATCATTTTAAGTAAATACTTTTAGAAGTGTTTACTTTAAAATTATCAAGAAAATCTTTAAACCATATGCACCTAAAGAAATGCAAGGTCTTTACATCAAAGAATTGGAAATATCTGATTAAAGTTAAACTAATATGTTTTATGACCTAACAAATTAACTGTGAAGTTCTACCAGGTCTGCAGATCATATGAAAGGTCTTGTTTAGTCCCCAAATCCTCTGATTCTGACATCATAATCAGGATCAGAAGAGCCTACAAATGGGAAATGAATTGAATGCTTTTTTTGTGTTTTGAACTGGTCGTTCCATGTTTTTCTTAAGCATAGAATGACAAAACAAACAAACAAACAAACAAAAAACCAAAAAACAAAAAACCTGTAGGCTGTTGGGATGCAGAATATGTTGGTTTACTATTATGCAAAAATAAAAATAACCACATAAAAATATACTCTATAACCAAAAATCACACCAGCAAAAGTATTATCTCTGTTTAAGGTCTATTTCCATAAATTATGGTTTGAAATCTCCAGTTTCTCAAAGCTGAGGCAACATTGAAATCTTCAGTGAATTTAATATAAAATAAGATCAATGCAGATATTTTATGGAATAAAAAATTCCTGGTTGTTATGGCTAGTGGAGCATCATCTACAATAGTGATGTGAATGGGTTTCACCATTGTGGCACCAAATTCACTCCTCGCATTAAAAGCACACAAAACCGGGAGCTGATATCGAGTGTTAAGGATGTCCTTTCATGTTCCTTCATGAAGATGAGGATTAACTGTGGCTTGCCAAGCATTTACAGGATAATCTTGTTTTTAACTTCAAAAGGGATGTTAAATGTGATAAAGCCAGATAGCACAGCACTCTTATTTGCAATGTTATCTCCTTTGGTGCATACACACAGCTGATGCACTTATGCCATCAGGGCACTTTAATAGGCCACACTATTAGAAAAAAGATGGAGTTTTAAAGGCCGTATTGGGGCCTGCTACGTGTAATCCAATACGGTGGGTCTGATCTTGTCGAGTACATGACATACTCTGCAAGTTGTCAGGCATTCTAAAGAGCCCCCTGAGCTCACTTGCTTCTGGTCCTGTGTGACTGTAAGGCCAAGAAGACAATGGCATTCAGTCCAGCATCACCAAGAAGGTGCCAACAATACTGTCAACAGAATAAGGTGTATTTCCTTTTGTTCTAAAGACTGAGAGATGCTTTTAAATGAACCTCCCAATTAGCTATTTTAAAAACAACTGCATATTTGAATGAATTTAATTTTGTTTCTTTTTGTTTGTTTGTTTTAAATGAATTTGTAAGTATTTCTAGCTGTCAGGAAAATATATCCTTTTGGATTTCATTAGTATATGAGTCCCAACTCCGAGAAAATGAAACCCTGTTTTCTCAGTTTCTTTAACACTCTCTGTGGGTGGAAATAATTCTAAGTTTATAAATTCAGTTTGCAAGAAATAATGATTTTCATTTATTTCCTTAAATCAATTCAATTTCCAAACCCAACATTCTGACTTGCTGAGGTTGGTGGGAAATTTTGCCTTGGGTCATTTGAGGTTCACACCCCACAACCTTGCCAAGTGTTGTGCCAAGTTTCCATGTTTGTTCCAGGAATGCTCGTCTGGTCATGGGCTTTATGTCCATGCTGATAGTTGTGGACAGGGCTGTTGGCTCAGTTCCCATGCATCCTTAAATCTTTTTTTTTCATCCTTAAATCTTGAATTACCACTCTCAATGTGCTTTGACATAAATTTGGGCATGTTTTGGGTGAGACCTGGGATTTGCTTTATTCCATGCACCTTGGAGGTTTCAAAGTCTTTCCCTATTCCCCAGGACACTGGCAGAGGATAGGGAGAAGGAACCTGCTTCCCCAGGGGTACTTTATTTTCAATTCTCCTCAGAAGTCACCCTCCCTTCTTCAAATCCAATTTTATCAATTACCAAATCAAATGGCTCTTGAGGCCAAAGAAGCAATTATTGAGTGAAGTGGGCAGATAGGGACTGTCCATACACTCATAAAAGAAGCATAGTCTTAGCCAATGTATCGCAGGGGAAATGTGTGTCCAGTGTTGCCAGAGTGCCGATGACTTTAAGAGATGTCAGGAAGAGATTTCCATGTGAAATTTACCAATGTTTAAATATTGACAAGTTTAGTTTAAAAATAAATTGCTCTATTGGCTTATAAAACTGTCTGCAAAATTGTCCAGGTCTAAAATGGCCTCTGCCCAGAACACTTAGGATTATTTTATCAATGAGTGTGGGGTTTTTTTTTTGTTGTTGTTGTTATAGAAAATGAAAAAGAGGTGGGAGTATGACCCCAACAGAGTCTCCCTTTCACCCAGTGACGAATCCTCTTGTCTAGCAATTCACTCCCCATCCCTCAGGACAAAGTGCCAGAACCTGAAACTGTAGTATAGAGGAATAGGTAAGGGGAAATAAAAGGAAAACAACTTTAATGGCAGAAATGCATCCTGGCACACTCTCAATGACAGTAGCATCCCCTCTGATTCAGAAATACAACTTTGCAGTGACATTTTATTTCTTTATTTTTATTTGGAGTTACATTTTACTTCCTAGTTGAACTTGCTTTAGTTTTCTTTTAGGTCTCCCTCTCCGGATTCTTTGCTATCTTTCCCTCTTCTTACCTCCATGGCCTCATACTGCATCAATTCCTTATTGAATTGGAGGCTTGGAATTGAAACTACTCAAAAAAGAGAGGTTTAAGTCTATAATCTAAATATAAGCTCATGATGGTTGCCTTGAGGACTTGGGCATTTTCTCTTTTTCCCTGTGGCATTCCCAGTGCAGGTCTTCTTTCATTGAATGAATGAATTTTGCCACTACACAGGTCATCATAATTGGAGTGTCAGTATGAGCCAGTGGGGGTTCATGATTTCCTGCAGTCCTTCAGACACATCTTTGCAAGGTCCATCTCTTTCAGTTCATATAAATCCAGTTTCTTGAGGGCAGTCTCTTTAATAAAGGCTACATTTCCTAAAATCCAGCTGGGAATATAACTGTCTCCCTGTAGCAGCTGGGCTCTAATTGCTGCACGTAAACAAACATCATCTGGAACAGAGCCATCTTATAACCCTGGGTGCTATTCATTTTCAACACTACCAGGGCCATTTATTACTAATGACAAGAGTCTGTAGCTGGGTGGAGTTGGCAGAGTCAAGTTCCTATGCAAGCAGCATTTCAAATTGGCTGCTCGTATCTGGGAAAACAAACAGCCTGAACTTGTGGCTCTTGTGCCTTGATCTAATTTCCATGTCCTGCAAGAAGTATTCACATGTCACAATATTATCCATTTGTTGTCCACATAGCAAATATTCATACAGAACTGTGTCTTAGTGTCTTATGCTTCTATTTATATTCTTATTTGTCTATGTCATACATCTTTTGGGGATAAATAGGGTCCATTGGGGAAGCAGCTGTTTCATACTTGAATTGTTCAAAGCTGTAAGCATAGAAATTTGACATTGTTGAATGTATAGAAATCAATGATCACTGAACCGTGTGAGAGGTCACCCAATCCTAACCTAGAGTTGGCAGTGAGAGAGAGGGAGGGTGTCAGTAGAGCTCAAAGAGAAAAATAATCTCTGTTTGTTGGGCCCCCATGTTTCTTCCTTTCCAGAAGTCAAGGATTATTGGTTCAAATTTATACACTCAGTCCTATATAAACAGTGATATGATCCCTATCTCAGATTGGAAGAAATTTAAGTAAAATTATGGCACAGAATTCAGTGTTCTGGTGGCTCAGCCTTAACCTGGACCCACTCTAATCTTATAACTAGATTTTTAGTATTTACAGTTTTATTTCCCATGCTTCTTGGACCAAAATCTCTTAATGTGTATGCTATATTTCATAACCAACTACCAGTTTGTTTCCCTTTATAGTATAATAATAATATTATTAGATATAATACATATTATATAATAGTATATACTATATTAATATATAGTATAAGAAATAATATTTTTCAGTACATGTACTATGTGCTGAGCACCATTTTAAGTGCTTCATGTGTACTAATGTGTTTGATCCTCCAACTACTCTATGAGGTAGGTACTATGATTCCATTTTACAGTTGAGAAAATTGAGGTAGAAAGAAGAATTCAAAGCCAGCAGCCAGATTCCAGATCCTATGTTTATGAACACCCTATAAATTTATTTGACTTGATTTATAGAAATGGTACTAGTTGTTGCCTTAACAGGCATAACTGGACCTGGTCTAGGTCCTATTGCTGGAGTCAGGATATAGATGGCTAGAAGGTTAGATGTGAAGGACTTGGTCGAAGTAGGTGCCAAGGCTGGTCCTCAATTGAATGGGAATATTTTCTCAGCGAGGTGAATAAAAGCAAGATCTGAGTGTCGATATGAATCATAGTCCAAGACAGAGGATAACAGTCAGTGTTAGAGGAAATACTTCCTGTATTAGATCTGAGGAATTAGAACAATCCATAAACACATCAGGAAAGGGATTTGAACCAATGATATGGGCAAGTAATGAGGGCAGCATTAAGAGGTGGACGGAATGGGATTCAGAGGGTGAGGCAGGCCAACCATAGGGAAAGAGATGAAAAAAATAGTATGAGAGATACTAGAAAGTCTAGTCAGGGACACAGCAGGTAGGCAGACAGACATAGCATGACTAGCAGAGAACTCTGCAGATAAGAAGCAAACCCTGTACAAACTGTAGGTTTCCAGAGCTAATCTCACTCCTTTTTTGGTCATCAAGGAGGAGAGGAGTAAAAGCAGAGTAGGGAGGGGTGAGATACCATAAAAAAGGTGGTCAGACAAAAAACAGGCTTAGGATCTTCATACATCTGCTTTTTCTCTGAAACATTTTCCTTCTGCCTCTTCCCCATCTTTTAGACAGGCCTCCTATGAAGCTCCCTGCCCCCCACCACCCCGCCATTTATAGTAGTTATCTCTGTCTTTCTCATGGCACCTGATTCTTTTCCTATCACAATAGGTAGACTACATACTCATTTACACCTATGCATTTGTTTATTGTTTATCTTCCCAATACAAATACAAACTTCTTGAAGTTAGCAACCATTTCTGTTTGGTTCACAATTGCATGCTCATAGCCTGTTCATAAACAGGCATTGAGTATATGAATGTATGAGTATATGAATGCATGAACAGGGCTTAGCATAGGGATAAAGGA
Organism: Mirza zaza; assembly: GCA_008750895.1. Lineage (NCBI taxonomy): Eukaryota > Metazoa > Chordata > Mammalia > Primates > Cheirogaleidae > Mirza > Mirza zaza. The sequence continues at coordinate 7,839 of VSMD01135257.1, read as the reverse complement.
GATAAGTTCATATAGTGCACCGAGTCTAGAGCCGAGAAGACTTTGGAAAGAAGAAAAGATCACTTACGTTGAATTGCCATATCACTGTTACTTAGTACTGATGATCTATCTAAGCTCTCTGCTACTAGATATTACCGATAGATAATGAACACAGAAGACAGACATGTTTGCTTTGGCTCTTTTAAAATGTTATCATCGGGAGGAGATTCATCCCCTGATATAAGCTATTTGGAAATCCTGTTTACTAATGTGCTATATTCTGGTGAATATAGAATGTTCACCAGAAAATGGATATACATTTAATTAGTATATTCTGTAAAATATCTTTGAAAGCACAGAATTAAAATTTCAATAGGTTAACTTATTTCATTTATTTATAAATGACGTGAAGTTTAAGAACATCATATTCTTTCTATCTGCTTGTCACACATAACACACACACTAAATCCTCTCCTCCCCAGAGGCCCTGATCTTTTTCATTAAAGAAAAATCATTCTTCTTGGGTTCTGCTGAGGGTGTGTGATTACAGATGACGCCAAGGAGCACTCCGGGAACCTCTAATGGGGAAGACACAAGATAAAGCAAATGGACAGTCATTTTTCCAAGAGATGGGCCCCCCTGCCATGAGGAAGCTCTTCAGGCTGCTTCTCCTTTTGCGTTTCTTATTTGATCTTTAATAAAGAATATTAAGACTGAGCTGACTGCTCTCTACAACTCCCTAAGCAAAGACTTATATGTTAGAGACTGTAGGGAGGGAATGATAGCCCTATGGAAAATGTGGAGCAAAGAAAACAGAGTGTACTTCTGATCCCTGTCTTAAGGCACAGTGGAAACAGGATGCCTCTTATTAAAGGGCTACTGGGTATATGGGGTCTTGTTAGAGGTCTGTGACTACAATGGGCAGGCCTGTGTAGTTCCTATTTATCTATTATTGATGCCTGCTTTCACCTTCTTCCTTCTCAGAATGGTTCTCCTTTTGCCAACCCTAACCCCTAATCTTTTTTTATTAGACAACGACCAGAACTAAAAATAAAGTCTATGTCGAAAGAAATAAGCAATGCAAGGCTTTATATTTATTCTGAACATTTTTAAACCAGAGAAAAAGTAATGATTCGGTAGCATTTGCATTGATCACTTATCTATTAATACTTTCAGATTTTGATGAGACAATCATGTGATAATTTATGAATTTTACTATGTGTACTTTTATTCAGTTCTTTTTTGTAGAACTACATCAAATAAATAGAGATGGTGAAAGAACTGTTTCATGATCCTGGAGTGACAGTCATGTCACCTGCCCTCAATCACCTTTCCATCCCTCTTAAAAAGAACCATTTGGTATACCATTCGACCCAGCAATAGCATTATTAGGCGTCGACCCAAAAGATCATAAGACATTCTATTATAAAGACATCTGCACCCGAATGTTTATGGCAGCACAATTCACTATTGCAAGGACGTGGAAAAAACCCAAGTGTCCATCAATTGAATGGATTATTAAAATTTGGTATATGTTTACAATGGAATATTACTCAATTCTAAGAAACGACAGCGAGCTAGCACTGCTTGTATTATCCTGGATTGAGCTTAAGCCTATTATCCAAAGTGAGGTGACACGAGATCAGAATAATGGGCTCCACGTGTACTCACCATCGAATTGGTACTGACTGATTAACAATATGGTGCTCAGATGGTGGTAGTGTTCACCAGGGATTCGGGGGTTAGGGAGGTAGACTCACATCTGAGGGATGTGGTGGACACTGTGGAGGGGAAGTACATACCTCTAACCCTTGCTAGGAAGAGGCTAAGATATAAAGTGTAACCAAAATGTTAGAAAAACAAAAACAAAAAATATTTATCCAGTCGGGCAGGTGAGGGGGGCGGAGGAGGGGATGGGTATTTACATACATAGTGAGGGTCTTGTGCACCGTCTGGGGGATGGACACGCTTGAAGCTCTGACTCGATGGGGGAGGGGAGGCAAAGGCAATGTACATAATCTTAACGTTTGTATCCCCATAATATGCTAAAAAAAAAAAAGAATAAGTGCTCAGGCATTGGAAGGAATTTTCCCAAGGAAGGGGCACTCCTCTTAAACTCTTGCCCAGACTTTGCCCAACTCTCTTCCAATTTGGTGGACAATTTGTTCAACAAAAGCTGCCCTTAGAAGTCCACATCTTAGGGTAAATGAATACCTCATGGGTTTGCAAAAAGCAGGAATTATAGTGAACAGAGAGAGGGTCTGTGAAGTCTAACCCCTCTAGGAAGGTAAGGAGAGCAGCCCAAGGAAAAGACATGAGAAACGAGAAGGATAGAGATCCAGGGGCTGTCCCTGACAATAATGATGTTGTTCTAATTCACATTTTTGCCAAAAACTCTCTCTTCCTTTATTCTAAAATTCACATTGGAAATTAGCACCAGAACCTTTTGTTCAGTGCTAGTGGTGGAAAAATATCTACTATTCCATGGAAGATGCTGGCTAGCCTGGAGCCAGGGCAGGAAGGAGACAGTGAAGAGCACAGCAGGAGATCCATTATGGGATAATAGATAGTGTGACATTTAGATTTTGTTTTCAAATAGATTAACAATGTTCCATATTTTTTTTTTCCTTCTTTCAGTTTTTTATCCCCCAAATATGCTGACACATTCCCCACTAGCCTGGATCTCCCTAATGTTAAGGTGAATGCATAAAAAACAGGGATTCTTTTTTTATAGCCCATGAAGAATAAGGTTTAGGAGTGGGTGCCAGAAAAGAATTGACCATATAATCAGGTTGCGAATCAGTCTAGTCTCCCAGCACTGTTCAGGCCACCTTCGTCTGCACACTTCAGTGTCTGCAACAGCTGCCACCTATTTCCCAGTGCCAGGCCTTCCTCCTCACAGTAGTGGAGACTGGGAGATTATACCCATTATAAAGATAAGGAAGTTTATTCCTTAGCCAAGGGTTGGTGAAAGGGTTTGTGATATGATGATGCTGGAAAAATGCCTTCCAATTCATTGATCAGTTTTGAAAAAAAAAAAAGAATTAATAGATAAGAAGAAAATACCATTAGTTGATGGAAATGTTGAGAGAAGAACACTAAATGAGGAACTAGCATCCTATGTCAGCTACTACTTAGAGACCTGGTCCTGGGCAGTTGCTTATTGTGACTGATGATTAAGTTCATGTGCTTTCATGAAGGATTAGAAGAAGATAAATGGCTCTAATGTCTCTTTTATTCTTTGTGTGTGATTTCATGAGTTTTCATTGAACTCATTTCTGTGAGTTCTACCAACCTTCCAGAACTTGGGACCCATTTTCTCTCTCCTCTTTTTATATTTGTGTGGTGGGATAAATTCTCTGCAACTCACTAGCTGTTGCAGCTAGAAGTCACTGCCATAATGACATCCTACCAAAAGCAAAGCTGTTAACAACTTAACTACCTCTTGTTAGGATATTTATATTGTATGATTCTTAGAAATGGCTCTTGAGACAGTGATAGATAGTGGAATAGGTATTTTTGATCAGACACCATTTCTCATTAAGTTGCAGCTGTTCCAGTTCCTGCTAAAGCCAATCATACTTAAATGACTCAGCTAAATTCAGCCTATGCTTCCATTCAGCCTGGTCTTCATTCCTTCATTTTTTCATTCAAATCACTTTTATTGATTATTCAGGCAGGGTGTTCCTGGCCATGTGCTTGGTTTCCAGGAGAAAAGCTACAATTTCCTGTATTTAAGGAAATTGCAGGTTTCCAACCAGAGCCTCCTCCAAAATTGAAGGAGAGATGGATTGTTTTCCCCATTTGGCCCAGTTACTCCTCCAAATTGTCAGGAAAGGATGATGGAAAGTGGAGAGAAGTTTTCCCTGAGGGAAAAGGATAAAAGAAAGCAGATTAGAATAAACAAAACATTTTTTATCAATGTGAACAGATTGACTGGTGGCTCACTCTGTCTCTTGTGAATTAACAAGCAGTGACATTGATCAAAGGTCCAACTGGGACATGGTCCTTGGCCCTTTGCAAGACAGAGCCTGATTAAGTACTAATTTGTGTAGTGCTACCTGAATTCATTGAAAAGAGAAATCAGAATAAGCTATGTTGTCCAGGGAAGTTTCTGGGTGCAGGTGGGGCTTGAAGGGTAAGAATAACACCAGGCAGGAAGGCAGTCATTCCAGGAGGGTTCGTGGCATCAGCAAATGCAAGATTAAATGTTGCGCGTATATGGGATGAGCAGTATAGCTCATCATACTCTTGCATCTTGGGGTTGGAAAACTCAAACCTCTGCAGGAATCAGGCAGGCCATATAAGAGCAGAGGGGGAGAAAAAAAGGCTGACCGAGTATTTACCAGAATTTGGGTTCAGCATGGAGGAAGTGTTTTACTAGTCAAAAGAATATAAAAAGCTGCCTTTATTTTTGAGTGTGTGTGCACTGTCTCTATTTTAAACATTGACAATGTAGTTATATTTTTAAATTTGTTGGCACAAATATAATATGTGTTGGGTGAATCTTCTTTAAACACTACCAGCTTGCAACCTCTTCATGAAGGTTTAAGATTAGATTGGTGGATTTCCTTGCAGTCTTCTCAAGATATCTCTCAGAGTAGGAGACAACATTGTGCTTATAGGGTAATAATACTTTCTGGTACACTTAAAAAATTAAAAGGATAGCTCCCACGTTATCTGTGCTTACCACAATTGAAAAAAATTAGTGTGGGAGGTTGGTGGGGATACTCCAAGTGGTGAGATCAATTATTAATAGAATGATGCTACTGGAATCTCTTTATACAGTGATAAAACAGAAGAGCAGAAAGGACAACCTTGAAAAAAGCGATTCTATTGAAGATACGTCTTACATGTACTACGTGTGTTATTTCCACAGGTCACAGTGATTAGCTTTGAGTTTGAAAACAGAGACAATAAGAAAACTATTTGGGTATGTTAAAGGCTTTTTCTCCCTTTACTTTTGTAAAAGTATCAAGTAATTTTATGGTATCAATAACTCTTCTTTATGCATTTCTGAACAATGACCTCTTGGGAAAGATAACATTTATTTGGGTGAAGTTGTAAAATGCACAATTTGTATCTGAAAACCAAAACTTGACAGCAAGTTGTTTCTATCTTCTTTTAATCAAACATTTCTGAACTAAAAAATAACGGTTTCTCATTTTTATAGCTAGAAATGGGGTATTGCATAACGAGGATAGAGCTTTTCAATTGTGAAAAATGATGCCTAGAATGACTGGAAAAGATAAATTCTCCACACATGCTCACAAAATGTTACAACTTTCATGTCATGTATATCTATTCTTCTAAGATGGCCTTAAGCTACAAGGAAATATATGTTTTCCCACAGAGAATAGGGTCCAGACTGCTTGAGTTAAATATCAGGTTTGGCTTTCTACAAGGTCCCACAGTTATGAGTATTCACCATAATGCCATGAAATCACATCATAAATCTACGTTGCCACTTCCTTTTACATTCATTATTTGGGAGCAGAGGCAACTCTCAGAATTAAAAGCAGCCTCTAAATGGTCTGTTAGGAAGGAAAGGCTTGTAAGACTATTTTTTTAAAATAAAGTCAATTTGGCGTATTGTACACTAATGAGAATATATTAATCCAGTCATAATAGCCATAATTTGAAAATGTTTCTTAGCTGATAAAAACATATTTAGTGGATAGTTGATGTTATCTATAAATTTACATGGTATAATTATTGTTATTTCAATGATATAAAACAAATTTGGCTGCATTCATTTCATCAGTCAAAAATTAAAGTTGGAATCACAATGGGGTACATAATTAAAAATGATTTTAATCATTTTGCTTCCCTTAGGACCAGCTTCCCAGCAAATTGTATTGAAGCAAAGTTTCCCTAGACTACATGTGTTGACATTCAAACTCCTTTTTCTGTGTCTTTGGGCCATCTCTGACTTATACCACCCCTTTCTCAGATCCCCTTCAGGAGAGAACCTGCATATAATCGGTCACCCATCTCCCCTGTTCCCATTGCTCTCCAAATAGGCTTTCAAATTATTATATATTACGACTTCAGTGTGAGTTTGTCAATCCTATTTTGAGGTATGTTTCTAACTGTGTAATGAAAATCTTTGGTTCAAATGGAATATTAGACATTTAAGTAAGAAAGGAGGAGAATATATTTAGGACAAAAGTAATCCTTTTTAAAGTCTCCTGAAGCCACTTACAAAATGTGGTCACCCTACTATTTTGCTATCATGGTATATAATCTCAAGGAGTAGACAACCTAGAGCCATGATTGAGGTATGTGAAACAATGGTTAAAACCAATTAATGGTATATTAATACCATTTAACCAATGGTTAAACCAATTAATGTATATTTAAGTGTTGACTATACTGTGCTTCAGACTGTCACACAGAAAGGGGCTCAGTTGAGAAGCACTAGAGAAAGAGCCCACATCATCATGAAGTAATTAGAAAGGAAGCTTTGAATATTGAATTGGCTTTTGACCACTTGTGCTCCCCACTCTCTCTTCCCCCTTATATAGCAAGTCCTTAGGCTCCCTCAGCATTATCTGAAATATTAGTCTTATCTTGGAATTCAGAAGCTGTTCAAATCAGATCTAAGAAGCTGTAACCATCTCTCACTTAGGCTATTGTAAATTAATTCTATTTAATTCATCAGTGAATCTTCATGCACTTCACCAGGCAAATTCCAAGCCATTGGAGAATCTTCTGCTAGAAAAAGAAACTATTCAGACACTAAAATAGATATCTGAAAGATATGTTAACCCTATATTAAGTGTATTAAGTATATTCACATGTTTTATATGCCATTGTTTTAGTGTGGGATTGAAAAACTGAACTCTAAGATTGAAAATATACCTACCACATCATATACCATGGATAGACTTAGGACAGACACTAGAATCTCTGGGAACATATATGTAGAAGACTGAGTTGCTTTGTCCTAGGAACAAAGCAGGATATTTCCTACATTTCGAATCTGTTATATCTCAAAGATGATTTGTCCTTGTTGTGCATTACATGTGTGCAAACATGGGAATGTGGGACTGTGTCTCGAATTTTTTAACCCCACCCATCTTTTTCTTTCTACTTCTGTTAGTTACAGAAAACCCCCATGTTTCTTATGTTAATAAATAAATGAAACAAACTGCTCACATTTATCTAATTCCTAAATATATAGTATTTAAAAGAACAATAATTGAAACTATCCACCTTCAAATATATTTATTAAAAATGAAAGGAAAAACTTATATTCATGTCAAAATTTAGATTTGTGAAAATTTGATCAAGAGAAATTAGGTATGATGAAAATAACAAACATAAAAGTAACAACATAGGAGAGCTATATTTAAAATTAGATTGAGGTTTCATTGTAAAATTTAATCATGACTAATCTAAGTTGAAATGATTTTTAAAATACAATTTAAAATAAAAGGATTTAAAGTAGCTTGTTCTGTGGAAAATTAATTATAAAATTAACTTGAGTTAATGGAGTTCAATCTGAAAAAATTCAATAACATGTCATCGATATTAGCATAATGCAAATGAAAATGTCTTTACAATGCCCTTAGAGTCAAAATATGAGCACCAACAGAGTGGAACACAACATACTCTCAAACTCAATTTGAGATGGATTAAAAATATAAGTATGAAATAACAACAAAGTATTTAGAAAAAAATATAAGAAAAACACCATCATGACTTTGTAATTAAGCAAAATACATTATCATATATTCACACAATGAAATACCACACAGCAACTAAAATGAATGAACTTCAAACACATGCAACAGTGTGGGTGAACCTCCCAGACATATTATTGAATAAAAGAAGCTAGGCATAAATGATTATATA